>CAJQUW010013948.1:0-12500 GCA_907163375.1 Prostheceraeus crozeri | reverse complement strand
ACCTCTCCTTCGTTATGCTATACTATGCCAATAAACAAATCTGCATGCTAATATGTGCTATGTATAGTCAAAGATTCCATGTTGACTATTTATCATCACTTATACTTACGCAACATCAATTATTTGGCCATTTTCCCGACATCATCCATCAATATGTTCCATCCTGCGTTCCAGATACAGACATTTCATTATGACATTAGAACTTTGGTGATGATCACCTCACTTTCAAAATTACCTGTACTTTTCCACTGCATTTTTCCATGTTACGCGGAAAATTTCATCAATTTCATTCATGAAATATAAACCACTTTCGTTGACATTTGAATTTTGGAATTTTGATATTTTGAAATTTTTGAGAGAGATAGAGAGAGAGAGAGAGAGAAGGAGAGGAGGAAGAAAAAGAGAGAGAGAGAGAAGATGAGAGAGAGAGAGAGAGAGAGAAGAGAAGAGAGGGAGAACTAGGAGGACAGCGCGACGCGCTGCGCCGCTGCGCGCTGGCTTCTACGCTCTCGCTCCTTAGCGCGTCGCGCTCGCGCGGTCTCTTCTCCGTCTTGCGCGGCTTCCTCGCTTCTCGTCCTCTGCTCCCGTCTCTACGTTCGTCTAATCGTCTTCTCGGCGCTATCCGCTTTCTCCCCCGTCTCCGCTTCTCTCAGCTGGCTCCTTAACTCTCTCTTTTCGCTCGCGTCTCTCCGCTTTTTCGCGTATCATTTCTCCGCTTCGCTACGTCTCGCGGCTACGCCGAGCGCTCCTCGCGCTGCCGCGCTCCGCGCTCTTCTCTCTCTCTACTCTGCCGTGTCCTCTTTTCTCGGCCTTCCGGCCTCTTCTCGCGTTCGCTCTCTCGTTCCTCTTTATCTGCGCATCGCTCTCGCTCTTCTCGCGCTACTGCATGCCCGTCCCGCTCGCTGCGCCTCTCTCGCTCTCTCGGGTCTCTCGCTCTCTCTCTCCGCTACTCTCGCTCTCTCGACTCTCTTCGCTGCCCTACTGCTGCGCGCGTCTCTCGCTCTCTAGCTCTCTCGCCTCCTCGTCGCTGCGCGCTCTCGCTCTCGCGCTGCTCGGTCTCCTCCTTTCGTGCGCGCGCTGCTCGCGTCGTCTCTACTGCTCTCTGCTCTTGCGCGTCGTCCAGCGCGCGCGCGCTACGACACGCCGCGCCGCTCATCGCGCTCGCGCTCCTCTCGCTCTCGCTCCTCTACGCTCGCTCTCGCTACTCGCTCGGCTCGCGGTGACTGTGCTTGTCTCTTTCGCCTCCCTCTGCTCCGCCTCGACTATTCGCGTCATGTTGCCCCTTCGCCCTCTCTTCCTCTCTTCTCCTCTCCTCTTTTCTCTTCCTTATGCCATACCCTCTCTCTTTCCTCCCTCGCTCTCGACTCTTTTTCCCGCTTCCCACGCTACTCACCTCTTCCGCAACAATGCCTACTACCCAAACACCAAACCCCCACCCCCCACACCCACCCCCCCCAAACCCCTCCTAAATCATATGCTACCCATTACAATCTCCCACCGTATTAGCGACAAAAGCATCCACCACCGCACACGCACCCCACCATCTAATCCAGCCACGCAAAAAACCCATATGTAAGGGTGGGACTTATTGGACAATAGGAGAAATTGACAATAGCACTGGGCGTTGAATACAATGACAAGTGGAGTTGAGCAGGAATTGAGTGTGGAGCTAAGTTTTGAGGGGCAGATGAAAGGAAACGCTGAACAAAAGGCGTGAACGAGTTAAGAAAACAGAGTCGTCAAGAGATTTAGTAAACAAACTCAAAGAAGAAGACGTGAAGTCAAGAGGCTAGGAGAAGCGGCTCATTAAACAATTATTGAAATAGGAATGCGTAAAAATAAATTGAAAATTACTTACAAAAGGACCAAGATTCAAGAGGCTAGGAGAAGCGGCTCATTAAGCAATTATTGACATAGGAATGCGTAAAAATAAATTGAAGATTATTTACAAAAGGACCAAAATTCAAGAGGCTAGGAGAAGCGGCTCATTAAACAATTATTGAAATGGGAAGTGTGAAAATAAATTGAAGATTACTTTACAAAAGGACCAAGATTTTGTTTGGAATAGGAATGCGTGAAATAAATTGAAAATTAATTACAAAAGGAAAATTATGTTGTGAGAGAAAGAAATCGGCAGACCTAGAAGGAAGATAGGGAAGGAGAGTGGAAGGAGAAGAAGATGAGGAAAGAAAGAGGAAATTGACGGAAGATTTTAGAGAGGACGTTAATTGAAAATGTCATGTAGGTTACTGTCACGGGTATAAGAAGGGCGAATAGGAATGGTTCCACAGAGCTCACGAATGACATTGATGAGGTTAGAGGTACACTTTGTATAAGGGAGAATTAAATTTGTGGTTTTGGGGAGAAAAGAAGTTATTGTATTTAGTCCGTTGGGTTGCTTGGTTTTAAGGATTGTAATCCAACGGGATTCTTTCAGCTTCCTGCGTTGGGGATTGAGACTGGAGTCGATCGCAGTGAAGGTGAAGTTGGAGGGCTGGCAAATTCTGGAGAAGTGGTTGGCGACGGAGGACGAGGAGGGATTGTTGTGTATTGCGTACATGTGATCGCTGATCCGTGCACTTAGGCTTCTGCCGGTTTCTCCGACATAGGAAGCGCCGCAGTTGAGGCAGGAAATTAGGTAAATTACACCTTGGCTTTGACAGGAGTAGCGACAATTAATTGGAAAGCAATTAGCTGAGTGAGGCGATTTGAAGAAGTCAGAGAAGGTGGCGAACGGGCAAGTTGAGCACGAGGTTGAGTCACAGGGCACCATGCCCGGGGCCCAAACTGAGTGGAAATTGAGGAAAGAGATGACTTTGGATTTTGCGGAGCGAATCATAGTTCTGGTGTGGCCTTGTGACTGCCAGACTTTGGAGATCGAGTTGAGAGATGAGTTGAATGCCTCTCTACTGGAGTTGTGGGTGGCGAATCGCAGGATTTCGCTGTATAAAACTCCCCTGAAGGTGTGGGGAGGGTGAGAAGAGGAACGAGGTAGGATGAGGTGTGTATCCGTGTCTTTGGTGAACAGAGTAAATTCGAGTTTGGAATTTGAGATGTGGATGCTGAGGTCGAGAAAGTTGACGGAGTGTCCGAAGTCGAGGGATAAATCGATGTTAGGATGGCGTCGGTTGAGAAAGTTATGAAAATCGATGAGACCCTGCCTGCCGTGGGGCCAGATGCCGAAGATATCATCTTGGTAGCGCCTCCAAAGTGATGGCTTGAGTGGATAGTCATTGAGGGCTGATGTTTCCCATTTTGCCATAAAGATGTTGGCAAAAGCTCCGCCAAACGGGTTACCCATGGCGACACCTCGCTTCTGTCTCCAGCAGGAGTCTTGGAAAATGAAGACATTTGAATTTAGGATAGTTTTGAGGAGAGAGATGAGGGTAAGGTCTGGGCGGCATGGATCAGGGTGGCGTAGGAATGCTTCGCTGACCGATTGGATGCCTTCTTCAATTGGGATGTTGGTGTAGAGGGATGTGACGTCCATTGAGAAAAGGATATCGTCTGGGCCACAGATAAAACTTCTCAATATGGCGAGGAGGTGGCCGGAGTCCCTGACGTAACTTGCTTGGAGAGAGCATAAAGGCAGGAGGAAGAAGTTGATCAGGTCACTGCAACGGCGTGAAATTGAACGGATGTCGGTGACGATGGGTCTGCCAGGGGGAGTTACGGCTGAGGGCCAGGATTCTTTGTGGAGTTTCGGAAGGAGGTAAAATCTTCTTGGACGGTGGTCGGGAGGCGGCAATAAGACTTCTTGTTCTCTGGTGGTGATGAATTTGGAGGAGTGGAGGTGGCGGATCAGTTGACGTAGTTTGCTAGTAATTTGATTGGTTGAAGATTGCATACTTGGCAGAGGTTCGTAGAAGTTTGCGTTGTGGAGTTGTCTGAAAGCTTCAGCACAGTAAGCTTCAGTCGGCATGAGTACCCATTTTCCGCCCTTGTCTGAAGGCTTGATAGTGGTGGTTGTAGAAGTACGCAAGCGTGAGAGTTCCTGTGATTGAGTAGGAGTAAGATTTGGCGAGCTGAAACACTCGTGGTCACGACGTAGGTAATTTCTGGTTGCCGTGAGTATCTGACTAGAAATTCGAAGGATGTGATTGGGCACCATTGCTCTTGGAGGCCAGCGTTCGGAGGGGAAAGGACCCAGGCGTTGGAATGGGAAGTTGGTGAGAGGAAGAGCGGCATTCCATTGCAATTTTCTTACGAAATTTTTGATGAGGTCCAGGATCTTGTCATGCGAAGTAGAGCGCGGAGTGGGGACAAAGGAGGCAGGTAAGGACAGAATGTCGAAAGTTTGCTCGGTCGGATGAAAGGAAGCGTCAAGGAAAGCGTGATTGTTTACCGTGGCTGCTTGAAGCGTTCCAGGCGTTAGGCTAAAAAAGTCTTGAGAGAATCAAGGATTTGTTGGCGACTATCCTCGTTCCACGAGCCGCGAACCTGCTTGAAATTTGAAGCCGTTGGGACATGGACGCATGAGGAGGGTGCCTTGTTGATGACGAAGGCATTGAGATCCTGTAGATGACATCCTGTAGAAAAGATGACAGGACCTGAAATACTTGAAATTGAAAGAGGATGGACTGGATTAAGGCGACAAGAGAGAGAGAGAGAGAGAGGAGAGAGAGAGAGAGAGAGGAGAGAGAGGGGGGGAGGGGGAAGGTGGGATGGAGGGGGGTGGGTAGAGAGGGGGTTGAGAAGTTGAGGGAGGGAGGGGGTGAGAGAGGGGAGTGTCGGAGGGGTAGAGTGGTAGTGGGGAGGTGGCAATGGGGTGATGGAGTGGGACGGGTGAGGGTGTTGTTGGAGAGGGTTGGCGGGGCCGGAGAGGATTGTGGTAGCTGGGAGAGGGGGAAAGGGATGGATGAGTGAGGTCGGGGGTGCTAGGAGAAGAGAAGGAGGGGGAGCGGGGGATTGGAGGTGAGAGGAGGGATGGAAGAGAGTGAGGGAGTGAGGAGAGGGACGGAGGGGGTGAAAGGGGATGTGGCGGGGGAGAGAGAGGGGAAGAGGGGATGGGTGGAGTTGTGGGGAGGGGTGTGATGTGGGGGAGAGAGGTGGTGTGAGGGGTAGAGGGAGAGGGGAGTGGGGGAGAGATGGAGTGTTTGAGAGAGAGAGGATGAGGAGAGTGAGGAGAGTGAGAGAGAGAGAGGAGAGAGAGAGAGAAGATTGAGAGAGAGAGAGAGAGGAGAGAGTGGAGGCAGATGGAGAGAGAGAGGAGAGAGAGGAGATCAGAGAGAGAGAGAGAGAGAGAGAAGATGAGAGGAGAGAGGAGAGGGACAGAGTGAGAGTGAGAGAGAGAGAGAGGAGAGAGTAGGAGAGACGAGAGAGTAGGAGAGAGAGAGAGAGAAGAGAGAGAGAGAGAGAGAGAGAGAGAGAGAGAGAGCGAGAGAGAGAGAGAGAGAGAGAGAGAGAGAGAGAGGAGAGGAGGAGAGAGATGAGAGTGAGAGAGAGAGAGAGGGACGAGAGAGAGGAGAAGAGAGGAGAGAGAGAGAGAGAGAGAGGAGGGAGGAGAGAGAGAGAGAGAGAGAGAGAGAGAGAGAGAGAGAGAGAGAGAGAGAGAGTTCATTTCCAAACATAGACAGGTCAATTCTATACCTCATAATTCTAGAGTGCTTATCAGTGACATTTTTTTCGTACTCAAATATTTGTGCATTTTTTGCCGGCCCTTGCAAGATGACTCTTATTAATAATTACTAAAGGACTGATTGTGGGCGTGAATGATGAAAGATATCAACTGCCACTCGAAAAATTTGAATGACATGATAAAATTTTCCAAAAAAATGATTCGTGCCATGTTAATCCCCATAATATCCTCTCTCCTTTAACATATTTTACAATCACGGTTTCTGACTCAAATGTCATGCATCCTTACGAAAATACTTATCACATCATTTCATCTCAATAAATGCTGTAAATGCGATCTACGTAGGTTTGTCATTTTTTCCATACTGTCCATTCCTGCATCTTATTGACTTTTCACACTCATAAACATTTCAATGATGTTGAAATTATTCAGTTCATACGGTAATTTCTTTTGGGTATTTTCAGCTGAAAAATAAAACTAACGTGAATTTTGAATTTTGATTTTGTTGAATTTTGAGAAGAGAGGAGAGAGAGAGAGAGAGAGAAGAGAGAGAGAGAGAGAGAGAGAGAAGAGAGTAGAGAGGAGGGAGAGAGAGATTGGAGGTGGAGGAGATGAGAGGAGAGTGAGACGTCGCAAAACTTGGAATAACGCACAATTACGTCACTATCGATTAGGAAGGATGCCTCGGATCACTCTCTTAACAATCACACACATAAGCCAGCTGAAGATTGTTGCGGATGTGCTCGGAATTGTATACGTTACCAATTTATGTGTAATTTAGAAATTCTCTATCAGAAGATGGTACAAGTAGGTCTAAGTAGGACCCATACTGACATTGAGAGGGGTAGTTGGCCACTGAAGGACATGGTTTAAGTGAGAGCTTAACTTGATCATGAGCTTAATTTGACAGCGGTATTGATTTTTTATGATCTTCGCCAAATTCACATGAAGATATGATCGGACATATTTCCTTGTTATTTTTTTAATATCAAAATTGAATTTCGATATGAATGTCAATAGAAAGTTTTATTCCTGCACAATATTCATCCATGTTTATTGCTGGTCTCATTTGTCAGCTGTAAGGAGACTGCAAATCACTCGCATACAATAATTATGCATCAGAATGTATTCGATAATTAGCCTCTTATGATTTTTCTAAAAATTTGGCCGATTTCTGAAACAAACAAAATACCAAGCAGAAGATACTCAATTTAGTATTTTGTTTATTATTGATGATCTTTATATTTTGCTCATTAATTGAACAATCAGCCATTGGTCAGTTAATGATTAATGATTGTTCAGTTAATTAATCCATGATGCAATAAAGAAAATGATGCCAAAGAAATTTTGTCAGTTAACTTAGTGTTCCAATGGCATGATCCTTCCTATTTTATGCCCTGGTAGAAAAGGACGGATTTCAGTTCATGAATGATAGCTTTGTCACGCGTTTGATAACTGAAGTGGTTTTGCGAGTATTGCATGTCGTGGATAGATGTAGGTATTGAAGCATTGATAAGATCGGTCGTTAACCCGACATCCTCTCCAAGCTGCGAACTTAGATGTGCAAGATGTTGAGACAACAGACGTTTTAACTACACCAAGTATGAAAGTGAGGGAAGAAAGTCTCCATAGATTTTCTGTTGCCAAATTGCAGAACTAGGTTTATTGTCCAGTTTTCAGTTCTGCTTCAGATTGCGGTTGCGATTGTGGCTGCTTTCAACGGGCTATTTGATGGATTAGAATTGGAATAGGATTCTGTGTGGAGGAGACTGGAGATGTGAGAGTTGCTTGGCGAATTGCAATGCTCTGGTCAATCAACCCTTATTGGGGGTTTGACGATTATTGTAGGTCGACAGATGAATGCTATGTTATTCTCTAAATTGTGAAAATTTTATTCCACTGGATCTACTTGTCCTCGCGTTTTTGGCATTGCTTTCTGTACTCGTACGTGGAAGTTGTGATGAAAAACAATTTCATCGCATGACATGTAGGCCTAGTATGTCTGCATTTTGAAATTCCAGATATTGCTTTGAATGAGCAAATCTATTTTCGGATCTTTATTTATGAATACGTGCGATACATAGAAATTATTTAATTCCCTGAATGGTAGCATATTTGGTAATATAACAATAACCTCAATATCTTGAATTTCTCTTCAATTACTAGGGACTCCTAAATTCATTTTACAACTGACGAATTTGTCTTAATGTTCGGCACAGGTGTCCGTTCGTGTTATACACAAACAGTGCTCGATTGTTTCAAAAAGAAAAACGGTCTCTCCCTTTGTTTCGACACGTAGTGTTTATTTTTGTAAATGACAAAAAAACCCGTACCGACAGATGCTGACCTAGTGCTCGATTGGATAAGCCTAATAAATCATGTAGAGATTTTGTGAGACACCAAGCACTCTCGGACTGAAGTGCATGGTTGTAAATTATGGATGGATTTCACAGCGCTACAAAGTTGATAATTGCGGTAAACTGAGGCATCACAAGTGCGTCTAAATTAGCAAGATTGACTACGGTATTTTCACAATGACATTGAGACAAGACACGGTTGAAAATTAGACCGAACTGCATCATTAATTTGCCAGCTGATGATGCTCAAAAATGCGTTGAGTTGTGTGAAGTAGCCCATACCGATACCAATACCTGGAATACAACGTCAACATCGACGTAAAGAATCCTTACAAAATCCTCAATTTAATTGATTGACTATCGCCAATTCGCAGTTGTCAGTAATTGACACGAAATAAGTTTTCTCCGGACTTTTTGCCTTACACGCGAAACGTTTGAACTTAAATCAACCAATGTTTATTAATATCACATGGAGAAAAAATTGACCATTGGGCCCATTGATGATAAACCTGTAGTTACATTTTATCTTCATTTGCAGGTTTACAATGAAACGCTTAAGATTTTCCACCAATTCGAACGTAGGGCCTTTTCTCAAAAGAGATGATACTTCATCAGATGATGGCGATGAGAATTCCGATTCAAGCTTTATCAATGCTACAAGTACCTCGACAGAGTCAGATGTTCTGAAGGAAACTTATGATGCAGTTGGAGTGAATTTAAGCGATCACGGAGACATACATGAAGAGGCAGCTCCAGAATTTCAAATGCAAGAAGACACTTCGCCCGATGATAACCCCTCGTCACTTGATGATGACAGTGCTTCGAGTGAACATGACATGTACATATTTCATCCAAGTTCCCGAGGAAATGCGGATTGTCTACTTGTTGCGTCTCTCTTATTCACTTCAGTCTTTAAAGGAATTACGGAAGATGCATTCAACTGCATGCTTTCTCTGATAGTGTCAGGCTTTGCTGACAGTCACATTCCTCGGACACTTCTGTCTTTGAAAAGGAAATATAAGAGGGAAGTTTCAAATTATTCAAGAAATGTAACAATTCATTCACATTGCAAGGGATGTGCTACAACATCAATCATGCCTCAAGGAAGGAAAGCTCCTCGGTGTACTCAATGTCACAACAGTCTGTCACTGTTCACCATTTTCGATTTATATTTTCAGCTACAAATGGTGATCTCGAATCAATATGATAACATTCGCAGATATCAATCTCATCTATCCTCATGTGACAATGGAGATATAACACTTGAGGCTCCACCTTTACAAGGAAATAAAAGTGGATCGCTTACGATTAGACTTATGATTTGCGTTGACGGAGGCAATCCGTACAAGACGGCCTCCTGCTCATATTGGCCTCTCTTGGCTGTTGTCTTGGATTTGCCTCCTACGATTCGCTATTTGACAGAAAACATTCTTCTCCTTGCTCTTTGGAAAGGCAATACAAAACCAGTGTGGGACATTTATCTGAAATCTTTCATGGAATCTTTTCCATGGCAGGAGTTTCATGATATATCTATTGGAAACACGATAATCAGATTGTCAGTTTCATGTACTTGCGGAGTATTTGATTTGCCGGCTCAAGCGAGTATTCTTAATGTTAAGCAGTATAACGGAGAATTTGGTTGTCTTTACTGTTTGCATCCTGGTGTATCATCTAATCGCACATGGATATATCCCTATCTTGATGGTAATAGAAGCGTGTCTGATGATGATTTTTCACGGTATGCTGAGCTTAGAATGTATAGCTTAGAAACATTTACATGTAAGCTTACATATAATTTGTTTTTCTACACTTTTGCGATTCACCAGCTTGTGTATATTTTTCAGATGCAGCGGCCTAAACGACAACATCAGGAGGTACAAAGGTTTGGAGAAAAAGAAAATGTTATCAAATATTTCGTATTGTGGCTCAGCAAAACGAATACGTACCTTCCCACGATGAGCGAGAACCATTCATGGCTGTCGAATTACCCTCCATCAAGCAAAAAAATCATGGAAACAGGTATGTTGTGTAGTGCGTCATGAGCTATTTAGTCATGCGCTCTATCTGCGTGCACTGCATATTGCTTCGCATGTGTACATATGCATCGAAATTTTGATTTGTATCTTATTTGCAATTTATGTGAAGTCATTGTAAGGTCGAGATTGTAACGGTTGCTAGACAAAACGAATTTGATATGAAATAAGACTCATTGTTGAAAAAAAAATAAATGCACTACAATCTTATTCTTAGATATTTAGATGACTTTTTTGCTCAATGGTTTTGCCATTTTCATATTTGTTAGTATTTACTTTACATTTGTATTCTTTTGCTTGTTGTTAACCTCTTCGTCCACGTAGCCCACGTTTCTACATAGCCCATGCAGCTCAGAACATTAAAGTATGTAAAGCTTGAGATATCTAGGAGACCAAATTTTGAACCATTGGAATCATCTCAATGCCATTTTCACTGGGAATGTGAGGATGAACGGTGAAATGCTCCTACCTCAATGGCATTACATAGCAAATTAGACGCCCTTAATCATGGCAATTAAGGCCGTCCAATTTGGACTTGGAAATATATAAACGACTTACAAAGAAGAATGAACGATGAAAAATCGGCTGACAAACCTACTCAGTAACAATGTACGTGTATGTACGAACGGATCTACTGTAATTGTCTATTTCCGGTCAACACCGGCTTCTGAATTGATAGCCACTATCTATATACGTGGTGTGATCCAAAATGTCCCGGACTAACCTACTTGCAGATAACCTGTGATAACGAATACTACTTCAGATGTAAATTTAGGTCTTTAAGGCATGAGAAATATGGTTGCCGAAATTTTTCCGGTCAGTTTTCTATTTTTTTCAAAATTTTCAAACATTTTTGTCTGAATTTCAAGATTTTCCTATAAATTCTAGCGATTTAGAATTAATATATTTAGATTAACTTGACAGTTAAGCTATCACTAATAACCTGACTAATAATTAACGGAAAAACAAATGTTTTGTTCCAGAAAACAGTTTACTTTTCAATGTATGAGCCGTTAGCATTCGTCACTTTTTGCCAACGAAGTCTCAATTCACAAAAAGCTTTATGAAAAAATTCCGGTGTCAAAGAATCAAAAAACTCAGTAACTGCATCCCGCAGTTCAACTGGCGATTCAAAATGGTGTCCACGAAGATGCTTTTTGAGGAATCTAAACAGATAGAAGTCACTTGGGGCCAAGTCAGGTGAATAAGGAGGATGGCTCAATAGTTGAAATCCGTTTCTCGTTAAGGCATTGGTTGTCTCCTGCGAGGTGTGAATCGGAGCATTGTCATGAAGCAAGTAGAGGGGAATGTTTCGTGGCTTTCTTATTTTCTTCCTCGCTTCAGATAACAGATTGGAATAATATTCGCTATTGATTCTTACTCCTTTATCCGCAAAGTCAACCAGTTGGATTCCCGAAGCGTTCCAAAAGACCGTCAGCATCAACGACCGGCGATGTGATGTTCCGGATCGCATTTTCAAAGGGGCAGACTCGCCTGATTTTCGCCACTCTGCAGATTCTCGCTTACTTTGAGGCAGATACAAACTTAAAGGTGTTTCATCCTCTGTAAGGATGCAGTTCAGAAACTGATCTCCGTGCATTTCGAGGAGATCCAAATTTGACTGTGCCGCCAGAAGTCTGTTCTCCTTCATTTCAGGTGACAGAAACTTCGGTACGAAACGTGATGCCAGTTTGCGATATCCAAGTCTTTCGATGATGTCATGACAGGAGTGATAACTGATTCGCAACTCTCTTGACAACTCACGGATGGTTATCCTTCTGTGTGCTGTAATCACTTCATCGCACTGACTCGATTTCTCTTCCGGAATCTCCTGCGGCCGACCAACAGTTGAAAAATCTTGCTCCACAGATTGTCTTCCGCGTTTAAATTCGCTTATCCAGAAATAAGCAGTAGTTCTCGATGGAGCTTTGCTTCCATATGCCAGGCTTAATTCCTTTAGAATGTCACCATTAGCGAAGCCGCGGATCAGGAGGTATCGTATCACACTGCGATATTCGACTGAAGACACGCTTGTCACATCCATCATGAAAACTGATAGAACAAAGAACCATCGTTGACACGGATTTCTTAATGAATGCGTGCTGAATGAACTTCACTGATTGATATCGTAACACATGAAGCAATTAACAAAAGACGTGCAATATTCATGGCAAAGATATCCGTCAAATAAGGTACAAATCAAAATCAATCTAACTATAACAATAAGACAAATCGGATCTCGATCAATTCAGAAAATACAGAAATTCATGTTAAAATGTAAAAATATTTTTTAAAAATAGAAAACTGACCGGAAAAATTTCGGCGACCATATTTCTCATGCCTTAAAGACCTAAATTTACATCTGAAGTAGTATTCGTTATCACAGGTTATCTGCAAGTAGGTTAGTCCGGGACATTTTGGATCACACCACGTATGTAGCCTGAAATTTTGTTGAACTATAGCATTCACTATGTAAGCAATCATGCCTAGCATTTTCATGCATCAATGATCATTACAGCCTCGGCCGCCTTG
>CAJQUW010013947.1:12500-16188 GCA_907163375.1 Prostheceraeus crozeri | reverse complement strand
AAAAAAAAAAAAAAAAAAAAGAAAAAAAAAAAAATACAAAAAAAAGAAAACAAACAAGAAAAAAAAAAAATAAAAAACAAAAAAGAAACAAAAAAAAACAAAAAACACAAAAAAATAAAATAAAAAAAAAAAAAAAAAAAAAAAATAAAAAAAAAAAATCCAATCAACCAAACCCCACCCCCCACCCCCCCCCACCACCACCCCCCCACCCCCCCCACCCCCCCCCCCCCCCCCCCCCCCCCCCCCCACACCCCCACCCCCCCACCCCCCCCCCCCCCCCCCCCCCCACCCCCCCCCCCCCCCCCCCCCCCCCCCCCCCCCCCCCCCCCCCCCCCCCCCCCCCCCCCCCCCCCCCCCCCCCCCCCCCCCCCCCCCCCCCCCCCCCCCCCCCCCCCCCCCCCCCCCCCCCCCCCCCCCCCCCCCCCCCCCGCCCACCACCCCAGCCCGCCGCCCCCCCTCCCCCACGCCCCTCGGCACACTCCCACTCCTCTCCCATCCAGCCCCCACCCACCCGCCCCCCCCCAACTCACCGCCCCCCCCCCACCGACGCGAACCCCCCCCCCGAGCACACCATGCGCGCCCGCGCACGCCCCCCCCCCCCTCCCCCACTCCCCCCGCCCCGCCCCCCCCTCCCGCCGCGTCCCGACCCCCCCCCCGCCACCCCCCCCCACCCCCCTCCCTCGCGCCACCCGCCCCCCCCCCCATCCCCCTCCCGGCCTCCCCCCTCGTCCCCCGTCCGCCCCCGCTCCCCCCCCCCGTCCCCCACCCTCTCACCTGCGCGCCCCCCCCGCCCCCCCACCCCCCGCGCCCCTACCCCCCGCCCCCCCCCCCCCCGCCCCGCCCCCCCGCCCCCCTCTATTCACCCCCGCCCCCTCCCCGCAGCCTCATGTACATCAACCGCACCCCCCACCTCCGCCACCCCTTCACCCCCGCTCCAACCCCCCCTCCCCCTCCCACCCCCCCGCCGCCGTCCCACCGCCCCCCGGCACCCAACCCCCCCTACCCCGCGCTCCCCCCACTCCGCCCGCCCTCCCACCGCCACCCCGGCCCACCCCCCCCCCCCGCCTTCCCCCCACCCCCCCCCCCCCAAACCGACATACGCCCCCTCCCCCCCTCCCAGCCCCCCTCCACCACGCCCCCGCACCCAGGCCCTCCCCCTACGCCCCCACTCCACTGCCCCACCACCTCCCCCACACCGCCAGTCCCCCCCCTCAACCACGCCCACCCCTCCCCCACCCCCACCGCCACGCCCACATCCCCCTCGCCGCCTTCTCCCCGCCGACCATACCCCGTCCCCACCCCCCCCATCCACGACCCGGTCCCACCCCCGCCAAGCCCCACCCTAACCACTCCCCCCACCTCCCCGCTACACAACCCACTCGCCAACCCCCACCGCCCGCCCCCCCCCACCCCGCATACCCCCTGCCCCCACCCTCCCTCCACCACCCTTCACCCCCACTCTCCCCCATCACCCGCCCCTGCATCACCCCTCTCCTCCCCCTTCACCCCCTTTCAGCCCCCCCCCGCCCGACCCCCCCCCCTACCCCCCCCTCAACAAAGCCCTCCATCCTCCCCCACCCCCAGCCCCCCGTCCCTCCCCGCCCCCCATCTCTCCCCCCTCACTCACCTCCTCCCCGCCACCCCCCCCCCCCCCCCCCCCCCCCCCCCCCCCCCCCCCCCCCACCCCCCCCCCCCCCCACCCCCCCCCCCCCCCCCCCCCCCCACCCCCCCCCCCCCCCCCCCCACCCCCCCCCACCCCCCCCCCCCCCCCACCCCCCCCCCCCCCCCCCCCCCCCCCCCCCCCCACCCCCCCCCCCCCCCCCCCCCCCCCCCCCCCCCCCCACCCCCCCCCCCCCCCCCCCCCCCCCCCCCCCCCCCCCACCCCCCCCCCCCCCCCCCCCCCCCCCCCCCCCCCCCCCACCCCCCCCCCCCCCCCCCACCCCCCCCCCCCCCCCCCCCCCCCCCCCCCCACCCCCCCCCCCCCCCCCCCCCCCCCCCCCACCCCCCCCCCCCCCCCCCCCCCCCCCCCCCCCCCCCCCCCCCCCCCCCCCCCCCCCCCCACCCCCCCCCCCCCCCCCCCCCCCCCCACCCCCCCCCCCCCCCCCCCCCCCCCCCCCCCCCCCCCCCCCCCCCCCCCCCCCCCCCCCCCCCCCACCCCCCCCCCCCCCCCCCCCCCCCCACCCCCCCCCCCCCCCCCCCCCCCCCCCCCCCCCCCCCCCCCCCCCCCCCACCCCCCCCCCCCCCCCCCCCCCCCCCCACCCCCCCCCCCCCCCCCCCCCCCCCCCCCCCCCCACCCCCCCCCCCCACCCCCCCCCCCCCCCCCCCCCCCCCCCCCCCCCCCCCCCCCCCCCCCCCCCCCCACCCCCCCCCCCCCCCCCCCCCCCCCCCCCCCACCCCCCCCCCCCCCCCCCCCCCCCCCCCACCCCCCCCCCCCCCCCCCCCCCCCCCCCCCCCCCCCCACCCCCCCCCCCCCCCCCCCCCCCACCCCCCCCCACCCCCCCCCCCCCCCCCCCCCCACCCCCCCCCCCCCCCCCCCCCCCCCCCCCCCCCCCCACCCCCCCCCCCCCCCCCCCCCCCCCCCCCCCCCCCCCCCCCCCCCCCCCCCCCCCCCCCCCCCCCCCCCCACCCCCCCCCCCCCCCCCCCCCCCCCCCCCCCCCCCCCCCCCCCCCCCCCCACCCCCCCCCCCCCCCCCCCCCCCACCCCCCCCCCCCCCCCCCCCCCCCCCCCCCCCCCCCCCCCCCCCCCCCCCCCCCCCCCCACCCCCCCCCCCCACCCCCCCCCCCCCCCCCCCCCCCCCCCCCCCCACCCCCCCCCCCCCCCCCCCCCCCCCCCCCCCCCCACCCCCCCCCCCCCCCCCCCCCCCCCCCCCCCCCCCCCCCCCCCCCCCCCCCCCCCCCCCCCCCCCCCCCCCACCCCCCCCCCCCCCCCCCCCCCCCCCCCCCCCCCCCCCCCACCCCCCCCCCCCCCCCCCCCCCCCCCCCCCCCCCCCCCCCCCCCCCCCCCCCCCACCCCCCCCCCCCCCCCCCCCCCCCCCCCCCCCCCCCCCCCACCCCCCCCCCCCCCCCCCACCCCCCCCCCCCCCCCCCCCCCCCCCCCACCCCCCCCCCCCCCCCCCCCCCCCCCCCACCCCCCCCCCCCCCCCCCCCCCCCCCCCACCCCCCCCCCCCCCCCCCCCCCCCCCCCCCCCCACCCCCCCCCCCCCCCCCCACCCCCCCCCCCCCCCCCCCCCCCCCCCCCCCACCCCCCCCCCCCCCCCCCCCCCCCCCCCACCCCCCCCCCCCCCCCCCCCCACCCCCCCCCCCCCCCCCCCCCCCCCCCCCCCCCCCCACCCCCCCCCCCCCCCCCCCCCCCACCCCCCCCCCCCCCCCCCCCCCCCCCCCCCCCCCCCACCCCCCCCCCCCCCCCCCCCCCCCCCCCCCCCCCCCCCCCCCCCCCCCCCCACCCCCCCCCCCCCCCCCCCACCCCCCCCCCCCCCCCCCCCCCCCCCCCCCCCCCCCCCCCCCCCCCCCCCCCCCCCACCCCCCCCCCCCCCCCCCCCCCCCCCCCCCCCCCCCCCCCCCCCCCCCCCCCCCCCACCCCCCCCCCCCCCCCCCCCCCCCCCCCCCCCCCCCCCCCACCCCCCCCCCCCCCCCCCCCCCCCCCCCCCCACCCCCCCCCCCCCCCCCCCACCCCCCCCCCCCCCCCCCC
>CAJQUW010013947.1:0-7500 GCA_907163375.1 Prostheceraeus crozeri | reverse complement strand
CCCCCCCCCCCCCCCCCCCCCCCCCCCCCCCCCCCCCCCCCCCCCACCCCCCCCCCCCCCCCCCCCCCCCCCACCCCCCCCCCCCCCCCCCCCCCCCCCCCCCCCCCCCACCCCCCCCCCCCCCCCCCCCCCCCCCCCCCCCCCCCCCCCCCACCCCCCCCCCCCCCCCCCCCCCCCCCCCCCCCCCCCCCCCCCCCCCCCCCCCCCCCCCCCCCCCCCACCCCCCCCCCCCCCCCCCCCCCCCCCCCCCCCCCCCCCCCCCCCCCCCCCCCCCCCCCCCCCCCCCCACCCCCCCCCCCCCCCCCCCCCCCCCCCCCCACCCCCCCCCCCCCCCCCCCCCCCCCCCCCCCCCACCCCCCCCCCCCCCCCCCCCCCCCCCCCCCCCCCCCCCCCCCCCCACCCCCCCCCCCCCCCCCCCCCCCCCCCCCCCCACCCCCCCCCCCCCCCCCCCCCCCCACCCCCCCCCCCCCCCCCCCCCCCCCCCCCCCCCCCCCCCCCCCCCCCCCCCCCCCCCCCACCCCCCCCCCCCCCCCCCCACCCCCCCCCCCCCCCCCCCCCCCACCCCCCCCCCCCCCCCCCCCCCCCCCCCCCCCCCCCCCCCACCCCCCCCCCCCCCCCCCCCCCCCCCCCCCCCACCCCCCCCCCCCCCCCCCCCCCCCCCCCCCCCCCCCCCCCCCCCCACCCCCCCCCCCCCCCCCCCCCCCCCCCCCCCCCCCCCCCCCCCCCCCCCCCACCCCCCCCCCCCCCCCCCCCCCCCCCCCCCCCCCCCCCCCCCCCCCCCCCCCCCCCCCCCCCCCACCCCCCCCCCCCCCCCCCCCCCCCCCCCCCCCCCCCCCCCCCCCCACCCCCCCCCCCCCCCCCCCCCCCCCCCCCCCCCCCCCCCCCCCACCCCCCCCCCCCCCCCCCCCCCCCCCCCCCCCCCCACCCCCCCCCCCCCCCCCCCCCCCCCCCCCCCCCCCCCCACCCCCCCCCCCCCCCCCCCCCCCCCCCCCCCCCCCCCCCACCCCCCCCCCCCCCCCCCCCCCCCCCCCCCCCCCCCCCCCCCCCCCCCCCCCCCCACCCCCCCCCCCCCCCCCCCCCCCCCCCCCCCCCCCCCACCCCCCCCCCCACCCCCCCCCCCCCCCCCCCCCCCCCCCCCCCCCCCCCCCCCCCCCCCCCACCCCCCCCCCCCCCCCCCCCCCCCCCCCCCCCCCCCACCCCCCCCCCCCCCCCCCCCCCCCCCCCCCCCCCCCCCCCCCCCCCCCCCCCCCCCCCCCCCCCACCCCCCCCCCCCCCCCCCCCCCCCCCCCCCCCCCCCCACCCCCCCCCCCCCCCCCCCCCCCCCCCCCCCACCCCCCCCCCCCCCCCCCCCCCCCCCCCCCCCCCCCCCCCCCCACCCCCCCCCCCCCCCCCCCCCCCCCCCCCCCCCCCCCACCCCCCCCCCCCCCCCCCCCCCCCCCCCCCCCCCCCCCCCCCCCCCCCCCCCCCACCCCCCCCCCCCCCCACCCCCCCCCCCCCCCCCCCCCCCCCCCCCCCCCCACCCCCCCCCCCCCCCCCCCCCCCCCCACCCCCCCCCCCCCCCCCCCCCCCCCCCCCCCCCCCCCCCCCCCCCCCCCCCCCCCCCCCCCCCCCCCCCCCCACCCCCCCCCCCCCCCCCCCCCCCCCCCCCCCCACCCCCCCCCCCCCCCCCCCCCCCCCCCCCCCCCCCCCCCCCCCCCCCCCCCCCCCCCCCCCACCCCCCCCCCCCCCCCCCCCCCCCCCCCCCCCCCCCCCCCCACCCCCCCCCCCCCCCCCCCCCCCCCCCCCCCCCCCCCCCACCCCCCCCCCCCCCCCCCCCCCCCCCCCCCCCCCCCCCCCCCCCCCCCCCCCCCCCCCCCCCCCCCACCCCCCCCCCCCCCCCCCCCACCCCCCCCCCCCCCCCCCCCCCCCCCCCCCCCCCCCCCCCCCCCCCCCCACCCCCCCCCCCCCCCCCCCCCCCCACCCCCCCCCCCCCCCCCCACCCCCCCCCCCCCCCCCCCCCCCCCCCCCCCCCCCCCCCCCCCCCCCCCCCCCCCCCCCCCCCCCCCCCCCCCCCCCCCCCACCCCCCCCCACCCCCCCCCCCCCCCCCCCCCCCCCCCCCCCCCCCCACCCCCCCCCCCCCCCCCCCCCCCCCCCCCCCCCCCCCCCCCCCCCCCCCCCCCCCCCCCACCCCCCCCCCCCCCCCCCCCCCCCCCCCCCCCCCCCCCCCACCCCCCCCCCCCCCCCCCCCCCCCCCCCCCCCCCCCCCCCCCCCCCCCCCCCCCCCCCCCCCCCCCCCCCCCCCCCCCCCCCCCACCCCCCCCCCCCCCCCCCCCCCCCCCCCCCCCCCCCCCCCCCCCCCCCCCCCCCCCCCCCCCCCCCCCCCCCCCCCCCCCCCCCCCCCCCCCCCCCCCCCACCCCCCCCCCCCCCCCCCCCCCCACCCCCCCCCCCCCCCCCCCCCCCCCCCCCCCACCCCCCCCCCCCCCCCCCCCCACCCCCCCCCCCCCCCCCCCCCCCCCCCCCCCCCCCCCCCCCCCCCCCCCACCCCCCCCCCCCCCCCCCCCCCCCCCCCCCCCCCCCCCCCCCCCCCCCCCCCCCCCCCCCCACCCCCCCCCCCCCCCCCCCCCCCCCCCCCCCCCCCCCCCCCCCCCCCACCCCCCCCCCCCCCCCCCCCCCCCCCCCACCCCCCCCCCCCCCCCCCCCCCCCCCCCCCCCCCCCCCCCCCCCCCCCCCACCCCCCCCCCCCCCCCCCCCCCCCCCCCCCACCCCCCCCCCCCCCCCCCCCCCCCCCCCCCCCCCCCCCCCCCCCCCCCCCCCCCCCCCCCCCCCCCCCCCCCCCCCCCCCCCCCCCCCCCCCCCCCCCCCCCCCCCCCCCCCCCCCCCACCCCCCCCCCCCCCCCCCCCCCCCCCCCCCCCCCCCCACCCCCCCCCCCCCCACCCCCCCCCCCCCCCCCCCCCCCCCCCCCCCCCCCCCCCCCCCCCCCCCCCCCCCCCCCCCCACCCCCCCCCCCCCCCCCCCCACCCCCCCCCCCCCCCCCCCCCCCCCCCCCCCCACCCCCCCCCCCCCCCCCCCCCCCCCCCCCCCCCCACCCCCCCCCCCCCCCCCCCCCCCCCCCCCCCCCCCCCCCCCCCCCCCCCCCCACCCCCCCCCCCCCCCCCCCCCCCCCCCCCCCCCCCCCACCCCCCCCCCCCCCCCCCCCCCCCCCCCCCCACCCCCCCCCCCCCCCCCCCCCCCCCCCCCCCCCCCCCCCCCCCCCCCCCCCCCCCCCCCCCCCCCCCCCCCCACCCCCCCCCCCCCCCCCCCCCCCCCCCCCCCCCCCCCCCCCCCCACCCCCCCCCCCCCCCCCCCCCCCCCCCCCCCCCCCCCCCCCCCCCCCCCCCCCCCCCCCCCCCCCCCCCCCCCCCCCACCCCCCCCCCCCCCCCCCCCCCCCCACCCCCCCCCCCCCCCCCCCCCCCCCCCCCCCCCCCACCCCCCCCACCCCCCCCCCCCCCCCCCCCCCCCCCCACCCCCCCCCCCCCCCCCCCCCCCCCCCCCCCCCCCCCCCCCCCCCCCCCACCCCCCCCCCCCCCCCCCCCCCCCCCCCCCCCCCCCCCCCCCCCCCACCCCCCCCCCCCCACCCCCCCCCCCCCCCCCCCCCCCCCCCCCCCCCCCCCCCCCACCCCCCCCCCCCCCCCCCCCCCCCACCCCCCCCCCCCCCCCCCCCCCCCCCCCCCCCCCCCCACCCCCCCCCCCCCCCCCCCCCCCCCCCCCCCCCCCCCCCCCACCCCCCCCCCCCCCCACCCCCCCCCCCCCCCCCCCCCCCCCCCCCCCCACCCCCCCCCCCCCCCCCACCCCCCCCCCCCCCCCCCCCCCCCCCCCCCCCCCCCCCCCCCCCCCCACCCCCCCCCCCCCCCCCCCCCCCCCCCCCCCCCCCCCCCCCCCCCCCCCCCCCCCCCCCCCCCCCCCCCCCCCCCCCCCCCCACCCCCCCCCCCCCCCCCCCCCCCCCCCCCCCCCCCCCCCCCCCCCCCCCCCCCCCCCCCCCCCCCCCCCCCCCCCCCCCCCACCCCCCCCCCCCCCCCCCCCCCCCCCCCCCCCCCCCCCCCCCCCCCCCCCCCCCCCCCCCCCCCCCCCCCCCCCCCCCCCCCCCCCACCCCCCCCCCCCCCCCCCCCCCCCACCCCCCCCCCCCCCCCCCCCCCCCCCCCCCCCCCCCCCCCCCCCCCCCCACCCCCCCCCCCCCCCCCCCCCCCCCCCCCCCCCCCCCCCCCCCCCCCCCCCCCCCCCCCCCCCCCCCCCCCCCCCCCCCCCCCCCCCCCCCCCCCCCCCCCCCCCCCCCCCCCCACCCCCCCCCCCCCCCCCCCCCCCCCCCCCCCCCCCCCCCCCCCCCCCCCCCCCCCCCCCCCCCCCCCCCCCCCCCCCCCCCCCCCCCCCCCCCCCCCCCCCCCCCCCCCCCCCCCCCCCCCCCCCCCCCCCCCCCCCCCCCCCCCCCCCACCCCCCCCCCCCCCCCCCCCCCCCCCCCCCCCCCCCCCCCCCCCCCCCCCCCCCCCCCCCCCCCCCCCCCCCCCCCCCCCCCCCCCCCCCCCCCCCCCCCCCCCCACCCCCCCCCCCCCCCCCCCCCCCCCCCCCCCCCCCCCCCCCCCCCCCCCCCCCCCCCCCCCCCCCCCCCCCCCCCCCCCCCCCCCCCCCCCCCCCCCCCCCCCCCCCCCCCCACCCCCCCCCCCCCCCCCCCCCCCCCCCCCCCCCCCCCCCCCCCCCCCCCCCCCCCCCCCCCCCCCCCCCCCCCACCCCCCCCCCCCCCCCCCCCCCCCCCCCCCCCCCCCCCCCCCCCCCCCCCCCCCCCCCCCCCCCCCCCCCCCCCCCCCCCCCCCCCCCCCCCCCCCCCCCCCCCCCCCCCCCCCCCCCCCCCCCCCCCCCCCCCCCCCCCCCCCCCCCCCCCCCCCCCCCCCCCCCCCCCCCCCCCCCCCCCCCCCCCCCCCCCCCCCCCCCCCCCCCCCCCCCCCCCCCCCCCCCCCCCCCCCCCCCCCCCCCCCCCCCCCCCCCCCCCCCCCCCCCCCCCCCCCCCCCCCCCCCCCCCCCCCCCCCCCCCCCCCCCCCCCCCCCCCCCCCCCCCCCCCCCCCCCCCCCCCCCCCCCCCCCCCCCCCCCCCCCCCCCCCCCCCCCCCCCCCCCCCCCCCCCCCCCCCCCCCCCCCCCCCCCCCCCCCCCCCCCCCCCCCCCCCCCCCCCCCCCCCCCCCCCCCCCCCCCCCCCCCCCCCCCCCCCCCACCCCCCCCCCCCCCCCCCCCCCCCCCCCCCCCCCCCCCCCCCCCCCCCCCCCCCCCCCCCCCCCCCCCCCCCCCCCCCCCCCCCCCCCCCCCCCCCCCCCCCCCCCCCCCCCCCCCCCCCCACCCCCCCCCCCCCCCCCCCCCCCCCCCCCCCCCCCCCCCCCCCCCCCCCCCCCCCCCCCCCCCCCCCCCCCCCCCCCCCCCCCCCCCCACCCCCCCCCCCCCCCCCCCCCCCCCCCCCCCCCCCCCCCCCCCCCCCCCCCCCCCCCCCCCCCCCCCCCCCCCCCCCCCCCCCCCCCCCCCCCCCCCCCCCCCCCCCCCCCCCCCCCCCCCCCCCCCCCCCCCCCCCCCCCCCCCCCCCCCCCCCCCCCCCCCCCCCCCCCCCCCCCCCCCCCCCCCCCCCCCCCCCCCCCCCCCCCCCCCCCCCCCCCCCCCCCCCCCCCCCCCCCCCCCCCCCCCCCCCCCCCCCCCCCCCCCCCCCCCCCCCCCCCCCCCCCCCCCCCCCCCCCCCCCCCCCCCCCCCCCCCCCCCCCCCCCCCCCCCCCCCCCCCCCCCCCCCCCCCCCCCCCCCCCCCCCCCCCCCCCCCCCCCCCCCCCCCCCCCCCCCCCCCCCCCCCCCCCCCCCCCCCCCCCCCCCCCCCCCCCCCCCCCCCCCCCCCCCCCCCCCCCCCCCCCCCCCCCCCCCCCCCCCCCCCCCCCCCCCCCCCCCCCCCCCACCCCCCCCCCCCCCCCCCCCCCCCCCCCCCCCCCCCCCCCCCCCCCCCCCCCCCCCCCCCCCCCCCCCCCCCCCCCCCCCCCCCCCCCCCCCCCCCCCCCCCCCCCCCCCCCCCCCCCCCCCCCCCCCCCCCCCCCCCCCCCCCCCCCCCCCCCCCCCCCCCACCCCCCCCCCCCCCCCCCCCCCCCCCCCCCCCCCCCCCCCCCCCCCCCCCCCCCCCCCCCCCCCCCCCCCCCCCCCCCCCCCCCCACCCCCCCCCCCCCCCCCCCCCCCCCCCCCCACCCCCCCCACCCCCCCCCCCCCCACCCCCCCCCCCCCCCACCCCCCCCCCCCCCCCCCCCCCCCCCCCCCCCCCCCCCCCCCCCCCCCCCCCCCCCCCCCCCCCCCCCCCCCCCCCCCCCCCCCCCCCCCCCCCCCCCCCCCACCCCCCCCCCCCCCCCCCCCCCCCCCCCCCCCCCCCCCCCCCCCCCCCCCCCCCCCCCCCCCCACCCCCCCCCACCCCCCCCCCCCCCCCCCCCCCCCCCCCCCCCCCCCCCCCCCCCCACCCCCCCCCCCCCCCCCCCACCCCCCCCCCCCCCCCCCCCCCCCCCCCCCCCCCCCCCCCCCCCCCCCCCCCCCCCCCCCCCCCCCCCCCCCCCCCCCCCCCCCCCCCCCCCCCCCCCCCCCCCCCCCCCCCCCCCCCCCCCCCCCCCACCCCCCCCCCCCATCCACCACCACAACATCCACAGTCAACTCAACAATCCCCCCACCTTCCCTCCGCACCACGTCCAGTTTACCCGTAAAACCCACACCCAACCCACCCACACCAACACCCCCCCAAACCGACCCACCCACACCAGCACCCCCGAAAACAAAAACCCCAACACAAAGTAAAATTGTTCCCAACTCCGAACCCAGACCACCATGACAGAACCCCGACATCGGCCAAAGCATTCAGCATACCCCCATGCCACAGTTGTGACCCAAACACATCAACCGCAACCAACTAACAAACCAATATACAAACTCAACACACAGCTGGTTATCACAAAGTAAGTCCAAAACTCATACAGCAAGGCACGAAGCCAGCAAAACCTTTCCAACCAGATATAACAAACGTAACGAATTAGGCCACACCTCCATAACAAAAATACGGCAGATCCAAAACACCACGGAGCAAGACAAAATATCCAAACCGAGAAGCCAGAAAGCCCCAAATAGACGCTTCGAGTGATAACACTGAATCCCGGTATCTAGCGAACCAGAAATACCAAACAAAACAAAAATGATACAAATAGTAGAGCACTATGTACAACCAACGCCATAGAGCAAACAAACGAACTAAGCAGCCAATTATTGAAATTTAAACAAGATAAAATACGTCTAGTTGTTTACCAGGAGCCATCTATACCCCGAAGAATAAAACCGAACTACCCCCTAACAAATGAGCAAATCCCGTGCAATCAAATAAGAAAAGATCAGACGCATAGACAAGACTCAAAAAATTCCAACAATACCTCTCCAAGAACAACCAAACTTCCGAAGAATAGTATAATGACAAATAATTGCTTCCCCACCATAAAAA
>CAJQUW010013943.1:0-102500 GCA_907163375.1 Prostheceraeus crozeri | reverse complement strand
AAACACATTCATGGACTTAATCTGAAATATTTGCAAGACTATGGCTTTTCTTGTGAAAGTGCTCTTCTTATTGACTTTAAACGATGGTTAGCTGCTTTCAATGTTATACGCATCTTTTGTAATAATCCTGGTAAGGAGAGGAAAGTATTTCCCAATCTAATCATTGATGATATTTTGCTCCCGCCTTGGGATAGTAGAGTGAATCAACATTATCATGAAGTCACGAAACGTTTTAAGGATTTGTGTGTTCCTATTTTGTCTGTTCGTTGTAGTAGCTACGTTCATAACCAATGCTTCTTTCCTCCTTACCTCAACACTGCCAAAGTCCTGTATGGTTATCATTGCTCGCTGTATGATAGTTATCAGCTGTATCTATTTTATCTCTTTCAAACCATTGATTTATAATGCATGCTTGTTACCGTTATTCAATAAATGTTACTATGAGAAGAGTTGTTGTTTTCATGCAATGGATGGGTTAGATAAAGGGCGATCATGTCTTTCTCAAACGACTGCGGAACATTACGTTTTCATAGGCAAAGTTTAAAAGGAGCTGTTCAAGATTATGTGATAAAATTTCATAAAGATGAGACCGACATCGAAGCAGTGGTCGATGATGCTAGCACTCTTTTTCTAGAATTAATGAATACATTCTCTGATAGCATTATCATGGCGCGATTAGTTGCGAAAATTAAGTTTAGTCATTTTGGAAAGCAAGAGGTGGAAAGTCGCTCTTTCCATTTTGCTTCTTACTCAATGGAAGTGGTAGATCACCCCCAAGAATTTTTTAAAAGGCATATGATAAAAATTGCTGAACGTCTTAACGCATTTAACCATCATGGTAGCAGTCTAGTGATTGAAGCGATTTCAGATATTCACATTCAACTTTCCATAAAGAAAAATTGAAAATGCAGTGGTACTTGATTGTAGCACAACTGGTTTTCGAGCTATGTCTGCTCACTCTCGAAGTATATTCCTTCTGTACATGCGTCTATTATTTAGAAAAGGCTAGCAAATTCATATCTTCAAAAAGACTTGCTATAGACATCAGTAACGGTGAAACTATGTGTTGCGATGTATGTAAGCGAAAGGATGGAAATGAAAAGCGCATCTTCAAGAGATGTAAGCATGCTTTTTGTCAACGCTGTTTCATACGTAATTGCATTCAACTTTGCCAATGTAACCACTGTGATATTGCTCATTTCGAGTGTCACTTATGTCGCAATAGTTAGTACCTATGCAAATGTGGTAAAGATAGGTTTTAGCAAAGACTAACACGGAAAATGGCGAAACGTAAAATGGCGAAACGTAAAAGTCAAAAGTTTTCTTCAGCCATTCAAGCTCTCCGACGAATGAAAGCAAATCAGCGATACAATGCTATACGACATGCTAACGATAAATTCATTTGTGAAATTATTTCTCATGTGAGGAAGTTGAGGACGAAGAAATTAGCGCCAAAACAACGAAAGTTACTTAAGCGATATGCTACGAAATTGCGTTTCATCTCCAATCCTAAAGTCACCCTTCAAAGAAAGAGGAAAACTCTAACACAAAAGGGCGGTTTCCTTTCAGCAATACTTCCAATGATAGCTCCTGCCGTGGGCAACCTATTGGGTAATATCTTTGGCTCTAAGCGTTAATTATGCAAATGTTGAATCTCAAAGTGATAAAATGGATTTCAGACTTCAATGTGATAAAGTTCTGACTGTATCAGGTCCATCTCATGCAGGTAAAACTGTTTTCACGCTGAATTTATTGGATAAAAGAAGGGAGTTGTTTAAGGAACCTATCAATCGAGTGATTTGGTGTTATGGTATTTATCAACCGTCGCTGTTTCAGGAATTGCAAAGTCGCAACTTTATTCGACATGAAGGAATTATTCCAGTGGATAAACTTCAGTCTAATGATGTTGTTGTATTGGATGATTTATTAAAAGAAAGTAAGAATTCAAAAGATGTTACAGATATGTTCACTCGCGCAGCACACCATAAAAGGTGCTTTATCATCTATATCACACAAAATTTGTTTCCTGATGGAAAAGAAGCTCGTACACGAAACCTGAATACACACTATTATGCTATTTTCAAGAATCCGCGAGATAAAAGTCAATTTGAAATTTTAGCGCGACAAGTTGCACCCAGAGGATCAAAAGCCTTAATTGAAATTTTTCAAGCAGCTACTGAAAAACCATACGGTTACTTATTCATTGACTTTACGCAAGAGTGTCCGGAAGAATTTAGATTTCGAAGTGATATTTTGAAAACTCCCATGATTATCTACAAACTATGAGTTCTTATTCTCGCATGATTGTTATTCCTCAGGATGAATATGTACAATTGACTGCCATGCAGCAAGTAAAGCAACCTCTTGCAAATCAAATGTATAGGAAAGAAATAGATTATCAGCAAAATGTTCACATCAAAGATCCACATCGTGCTGTATTATTACAATCGGAAACTGTTGAGCAATTGAAAAACTTGAAGAATAAGATGCGTGACTCTGTATCGACTGCTACACCTTTAGCATCTCGCGCACATGCCATATCTCTTTTCAACAGTATTGAACCCCATCTCAATGTAAATGATAGAGGAGAAATCATTACAGATGAAAATAAAGTGATTGATGCTTCACGTTATGAAGACTTGATTCAGTATGCGACACGTAGAAAGCGCCGTCAGGGCTATGTTCCACCTGGTTGGTCATACTTTCTTAAACTATTGAAAAAGCATAATGTACCAAAATTTGCTTTAAATAATGAGACATTGAAAGAACTTGATTCAACAGTGGCTACTACTCCAATGCCTCAGACGATGAAAATGCCAACAAATTGGTTTAAGACGTCACCTGCTACATCCCCTCCCACACTCACTAAGCAAACAAGAGGAAGAACTCGACGTAGATCTACATCGCCACTAAAACTGGTAAAAGGAAAACGTAAAGCAGCTCCTCCTAGGAAATACATGTTCTCAGACTATTAATATGAAGCAGATGTGTTGCTTGCCATGTAATGAGCCGCCAGAGGTGAATGTCGTTGTCACTTGCACTTGCTGCGCCAGCTCTCATAATGAAACCCCTAAGCAATGTGAACACGATCGCAAAACCGCTAAAGCTAAATGCTGCAGTTGTTGTAAATGTAGAAAGGGAAGAAAACAAAAAGATGAGAAGGAGGAAAAAGAGTCAGCCGTCATCGACTGAACGTTTGAAGTCAATCTATTATGATGTAAAACATCCGGCAGGATTTGCATCTATCAAGAAATTATCAAAAGCGAGTGGTCTTCCACAATCACAAGTGAAACGATGGTTAAAGGGTCAGGCTACCTATACACTCCACAAACAAGCGAAAAAGAAGTACCGCACCCGCCATTATATTGTTCATGACATCGATGAACAGTGGCAAGCAGATTTGTGTGATGTTGCCTCCATTTCAAAACATAACTCGGGCAATAATTTTATTTTAACCGTCATTGATATTTTCTCGCGTTATGCGTGGGCTCAACCTTTAAAAACTAAAGAAGGGAAAGGAGTAGCAAAAGCATTCCAAACAATTTTTCGAGAAGGTCGCATTCCAAAAAGAATTCAGAGTGATCAAGGAAAAGAGTTTGAAAATCAGCATGTGACAAGATTATTTGAGAGGCATGACATTGAGTTGTTTAGTGTAAAGAGCGCTTATAAAGCTGCACTCGTTGAACGTTTTAATCGCACATTAAAAAATCGCTTGTGGCGACATTTTACTGCCAACTTGACACAAAATTGGACAAAGGTTCTACAAGATACACTCCATGCCTACAATCACTCTATCCATCGTTCTATTGGACTCAGACCAGTAGATGTAAATGCTGACAATGTAGATAAAGTGCGCGAATCATTCCAACGTAAACGCACTCATGTGAAAAGTGATGTGAAAATTGGCGATAAAGTTCGTATCTCAAAAGTGAAAAGTGTTTTTGCTAAAGGGTACCTCCCGAATTGGACAGAGGAGGTATTTACAGTATCAAGGATTAATCAAAAAGACTCTCCGACCACCTACAAGTTGAAAGATTACGATAATGAAGAAATTGAGGGTAGCTTTTACCGCGATGAGATTGAGGTAGTCACTGAAAGTGAAACATATTTGGTAGAGAAAATCATTCGATGTAAAAAACGGCAAGGTGAAGAATGGTGTCTTGTTAAATGGACTGGTTATCCTTCAAGTATGAACTCTTGGATGCGTCGTGCCGACATCTTTCATCTAAGTGATCGACAGTGATTCATGCAAAGTTGTAACTAACAATGTTTAGGGTTTGAGCTATGAATCCAACTGCCTCATTTTATTCACGACCCTCCTACGTAAGTGGTGGAGGACAAATTTACATCGGTGCTCGCCGCCAACGTGGAGGTAGCATACTTGGTGCACTGAAATCTGTTGTAGCACCTCTCATATCCAATGTCGGTAGATCTTTAAAACGAAATGTTTTAAGTAATGCCGTTGGCTTTGCTGGTGATGTTGCTAGTGATCTTTCCAGAGGTAGAAGTTTTAAGAGCAGTTTGTTGAATCGTGGGAAGGAACGCGGTTTAAAAACATTGAAGCAGACCATTGCTGGTGTTACTCAAGGAAAGAAATCACCTAAACGAATGAATAAAGGAAGGAGGAAACATCGCGGAGCTGGTAAGGTGCGATCTTCAGTCAAAAGGCATTCACGCAAACGTCGTAGAGGCTCTAATCATTCATCAGGCGCTAAACGACGACGCTGCTATAACTTCTAATCATGGAGTGTAAAACTTCCGGTTTTTGTTTGTTTGATCAACAAGCCATACAGACAGATATTCTTAGTTCAAGTATTGTAGATTATCATCCTCGAACAGCTGAGAATGCTGGCCCCATTGAATTTGTTATTCCTGGTGGTAGTGATGACTACATAGATTTGAGTTATGCGATGCTTGATTTGAGGTTTAGAATTCAGCAAGCAGATGGAACTGCTATTGACGATGCACATAAAGTTGGACTGAACAATTTACCATTGACTACATTACTTCGCGATGTTTCTCTAACGATTGGAGAGCAGCAGGTGGAAGGTGGTCAAAGCGATTATCCCTATAAATCATATTTCAATCATGTATCACAGTTTCATCCAGCAGCACAAAAAAGTCATATGGAAGCCATGGGATGGTACAGAGATGAAGCAGGAAAATTTGATGTTGAAACAAACAGTGGCTTTGTAAAGCGATCTGCTATGATTAAAGATAGTAGAGTATGTCAGCTATATGGTCCGCTGAATTTAGACTTCTTTAGACAGTCAAAGTTTTTACTCTGTAATACCAGCATGCGACTCAAGCTGACATTGAATAAGCCTGAATTTGCGCTGAATGCATTTGCTAAAGTTGACAATTTTAGAATTCATGTGGAAGATATTGCACTTTACATTCGTCGAGTAGTACCGAATCCAAGTGTCATTAGAGGGCATGCTGAAGGTCTTAACCGCCAAAATGCCATTTACCCCGTTCAGCATACAAAGCTTCTCACCTTTACAATTCCGAAAGATCAAAAGAGTTTCATGAAAGATGGCCTCTTTCCATCGGAAGCACCGAAGCTCCTCATGGTGGCAATGGTTGAAAATGATGCATTTAATGGTAATATAAAGAAGAATCCTTTCAATTTTAAACACAATCAGTTAAGTGAAATTGCTTTACGTGTAAATGGTGTGAGTCATCCTGGTCCACCCTACAAACCAGATTTTGCTTCGGATCAATTTATGCGCAGTTATGTTGATTTTATGGATGTCTTTGGCTTTTACAATACGGATGACACCAACGGACTTACTATGAAAGAGTTTAAGAGTGGATATACTATTTATGCATTTGATTTGACTGCTGACAGCGATATTAGTGCACCCTATCGTCAAGCGAACGTACCTCATAATATTCGTTTGGATTTGACGTTCAAAAGAACACTAGCTGAGACGATCAATGTATTAATTTATGCAGTCTTCGATTCAAATATTGAAATTACAAAGTATCGTGACGTGATTCTTCAGTATAATCGTTAATGAGTTGGTTGACTGCTGACGATATTAAGACTAAAGTGCAGCGTAATGCAGACGAAGCGACGTTGAAAGCTTTCGATAATGTCTATTCACTCGATACCTTACCACCTGCAGTAAATCACTATCCCATCTTTATTGTACTAAACACTCATTCGCAGAATTTAGGCGGTGAGCATTGGAAAGCGATCTTTATTGGAGAAGACCGACGTGGTGAACTATTTGACTCTCTTGCTCAACCTCCAAATATACCAACACAGCAGTGGTTGAGAAAACATACGCGTCAATATCAGCGAAATGAACGCATACTACAACATCCACTTTCATCAACGTGTGGTGCTTTTGTACTGTACTTCATCTTAAGACGTTTACATGTATCTCGATTTGCATCTGTTATTCAAAACTTTTCATGTAATCCATCCTCTAATGAAAAAATGATTTGTAAGTTCTATCATGATTTGAAATAAAAACATCATGTTGGAAAAATTGTTTTTTATTTTACAATCCGCTGGGTACGTACATACTCAATGAGATAGTCTAGGATCATATTTGCTTGTACATGAGATTTTAGTCCAGTAATGATCACTTTACTATTATGAAAGATTGCCACATGCACAGGTAACCAACAACTAATGAGAGCTGCAGGAAAAAGTTCGGGTTCATAACACAAACTGTAACTGCTGGTACGAATCTTCAAAAATGATAGACTGTCACTCAATTGAGTAGAGATCACCATATTGTCCACAGTCAGATTCGACATCACACACCTCTCCCTCTTCCATATCCGACGTAGTAGTCTTTGTAGCTCTAAGCGCATTGACTGCGCCGATGAATGAGAAAGGGCGCCGAGAATCTGTACAGTCCCATTTGGGAAGAGTTGAAGATTCCGTGAATTGTTCATCTTCACCACTAACATTTGAGGACGGCCCGGGTAATACTTGCTGTTTGGAAGCTGTTGGTGTAATGTTGTGAGATCGATTTTGGTGTAGAGTCTGAAGCGACGGAGAATGTTGACGATGGTGTAGTGATGGCGCTTCATGATGAAAGAATGAGTAAATTGAGCGATGTACCTTCCTTTTATACTTTTCCCAACTACCTTGATGAAATGTGAAGTTAGTATGAAGTTGGGAATGATAGAGTTGAATTCGCCGATTGTTGACGCGCAGCCAGATGCGATTTCCAATACGTGAATGTCTTTTCATATAGAAGTATTTCAAGTCCTTCATGATATGATGTAGAGATTGAAAATGACGATAAGATAAAGCAAACTCTCTTCTCACATTTCCAGTTGAATCTTTGAAATAGACGTTTCGATCATGATCCGTTTCAATACGTTGTAGGGAATCTAATTTCCAACTCATGATGTGTGGTAGTCATGTCTGATTAAGATTTGCATAGTAGGGCGATGAACTCACGACGAATAAATGTCATGATGGAGCGATGTATATATCTTCTATACTTCTCCCAATTGTATTTGCGAAATGAGAAACAGTTTGCGGAATGAGAATGGTAGATTTGAATTTCATTTCTGTAATGTTGAAGCCAAACTTGATCACCCAAGGAGATGAATCTTAATGTTTCAAAATATTCCAAATCCCTCATGATATCATTGAGGTTGACAAATTGTCGCCATGTTAATGTAATTCCTCTTGATGTATGACCATGAGAATTTTTGAAATGTACGTTTCCATCACGATCAACTCTGATATATTGTAGAGAGTCCAAAATCCAAGTCTTCATGATGTTATGCAAAGTTGCAGATTAGCAATATAAAAATGTCGTTTTATCATATTTTGCTTAGCAATGCGGCTACAAAGAGATTTACTAGTAATCGAGCTGCACTCTTTTCTACTCCCATTGATCATGCACAACAGCTAAATGGGAATTGGGAAGTGGGTGTCACTCAACTTGTTTATAGCAACTGTGTCTATACTTTTGATCATGAGGTGATGACTATTAATATGAGACGTACAGCTGCTTATCAATGTGAAAAGGGGTGCCGAGTATACATTCCACAGTGGCCAAAGAAAGATCTCTTATCATGTAAAAAGTTTATATATGATTTCTTGAATAAAGCGTGTAAACATATTGTCCAATTTACTCCGCACAATGATGATTATAATTATGTACATCATGTAGTTGAGAAAGATTGGATTGTTGGTTTAAGTCCAAGTTTAAGAAATGATTTAGGCTACCTCGCTAGCGCCTTGACAAGCTATGATAATTTTAACGTTAATTACCACATAAGTGGCCATAAACAGTTAATATATCGAGAGGAAGCTTATTATGTAGATCTTATTCCAAGAAATGAGAAGACGTTGGTGAAGAAGATTGTGATTAAGCCAAGAAAGACAAACATGACTCCTGAAACATTATTGAAGAAATTTAATTATCTCCTTCGAGTTGATGGTAAACAAGTGGCAGCATTGACTTATATTAAATCATCTAATCATATTGCAATAAGTAAATTAAATGATGATGATCTAGTATTAGTTTGTTCAAAAGATTTTCATCAGTTCTTACGACATCGTTCTGCAGCTGTTCATGGAAAATCTGATATGCAACATTTACCATGTGAAAGGTCAAATCAATTTGATACAGAATGGACCGTATCTTTATACAGAAAGTGTGTAGAGCCTTTAGGTGGTATCTTACATGAAACAAGAGTGTTGATGCCTCGCATTATTACTTCGGTTAAATTGGTTGTAGATTATTTAAATGAAGTGATTAATGAGCAACATATTTCATTTTCTGAAAAAGAAGGTACTTTGTCTCTCACTATAAGTGGAAAAGGTATTGAACTAATTATGGATAAAACTCTAATGGACATTTTGGGTTTTGACCAAAATATCTTTAAAAGTGGTACTGTAACCAAAGCTAGCGCAGACATGTCGCTATCGCGTCGTATTAACTATTTTCAGATATATTCCAATATTGGTGAAGATGTACGTGTGGGAGATGTTGAAGCTCCATTGCTAGCAATGATACCATACCAGCCAAAAAGCTGCAGTATTTTATCTGAGCATACTTTCAAGAAAGTGCATTATACAAAGCTGAAATCAAACTACATCCCACAAATTGATATTGCCATTTATGACGATGCTGGTGCGTTGATTCCTTTTCATAAAGATGCTGTGACAAGTATCACACTCCATTTCCGAATGAAGAGTTAATGCAAACGTATGCTAATATATTTTTCCAATGTGAATAATATGGAAAGTGAAAATAAGGACTCGTTTCTAATCTACTTGCCCAGTAATGCTTCTATGAATAAATTTCCCAAAAATAAACCATCAGACTATCGAGTAGAATTAAATCGCCCACTGCATTTAGAAGGTGAATGGGAGGTTGGCGTTTCTAGTATTTGCTATGATAGCAATATTCAGAATGTGAATGATTTGGAAGAAATGATATTGACTCCTCGCACCCATGATGGAATAACGATGAATAATGCATTTCAGTTCCCATACAATTTAACATCAGATGGAAAGTGGAACTATGAATGGATTCAGATAAAATCAGATTCTTATGAGCCATTTGGGAATGAGAAAATTATTAAGGCATTCAACAGTGGTAATACTTCCATCATGAAGAATAAAAATCAGAAAGCTTATGAGTTTACTATCTATCATTGGAGTGGGAGACAGTTCCTCCGCTTTCATTCTTTTACTAAAGGTCTTACGCTGAGGTTGGATAGTGAATTCTATCCACATCTTGGTTTTGGTCATGGACTACATCTAACGTCAATTGCTACTGCAAATGTTAAAAAAGTTTATTCAAATCGAATCAACAAATTTCATTATAGATTTAAAATATTTGATGAAGATGTTGTAGAATGCGAAGAACGCATCATTTTGAAAAAGCGTGGTGTTCAACCTTTATCACTTATTGAGTTAGTAAAACGATGGAATGAGACTGTGGGTAAGAAGTATGGAGAGAAAATTATGGCGGACAAAAATAAGTTGGTTATTCAGAAATATAATGACAAACTTACAGTTTATTTCTCTCCAACCTTGCGTCATTTTGTAAGACATTATACACCTATTATTGGAAGCGGTGTGGTGTATGCTTCTCATGAATATCACACTAAAGCTAATTCAGTTAATGATGAATGGTGGGTGGACATCTATGGCGATCGCATCAAGAAAATTTACCAGTCTTATGAAGAATCTAAAGTTGCTATCAATATAATGCCGCGTCTATATCATACAGTTGAAAGCTTCATTCATGTAGTAAATCCTTATATACAACAGAAGTTGAAGCATGTGATGAAAAGTAAATATGATGCAAAGACACACCACATTTCGTTTTCAATTGAAAATCAACGCGTTGTTCTGAAACTGGGTGATGACATTCAATGTCAATTGAGTAAAAATTTGAAAAAACTCTTTGGCTTTTCAATGCTACAAACTGTGTTTGCTGCTGCGCATACGATTGGTATAGAAACACCAATGACACTTGATAAACATGAACAGCACCTTTACATTCAAAGTGATTTGATTTTACCTATTTCTGTTGGCGAGAAAAAAGAATACATTTTACGTGATTTCATTCATGATAAAGACGCTTCATATGGAATAGTCGAGAAGATGTTTGAATCTATTTTCTATCATCCCGTCGTCAAACAAACTATACCCTCTATTGCTATCAAAATTACCAATGGTTTACAAGAGTGTATCCATGTGAAAGATACTAAATCCCTCGTAACTTTAGTGTTTCGGAAAACAAAGTGAAGTCATTGTGATATGTTTATTGAAATAAAAATATGTATATGAAAAAGTCTTCACAGATATAGGGGGAATGGGCTGACTGTAGGCATATATTCACAAGGAAGAAACGATCTCATGCGATACATAAAACAACCATGTATATCTACAAAAAGCAACATCAAAATACTGAGTTAAAGTTGATTATGTCAATACATCTCCTGAATGTGGTAGCGTGAGTTTTATTCTTTTGGGTGGAGGTATGTTTGTGTCAGGATGTCCATGTGGAAGAGATGTGTTATGTCCTATCCAACACCTCTTATCCTCCCATGCTGAAAGTGCTCGTTTCTTGAACGTGTACGTTTTCACAGTATGAACTTGAGATTTTAAGATTGTCATATTGACAAACGTTATAGTTTTATTTTTATAGGCCTTCTTATAGGACCGATGTTTCATTTTATGAACAATGGATTTTGATATACCTTTAGCACGCTTAATACTATCTGCACATTCTTTTAGTTTCATGGAATACATTTTAGGACGGAGGAGAATCATTTCATCTATTTCCTTTCCTGCTGTTTCATCCTTAAAACAACCAAGTTTGGCTTTATTCTGTATGGAATAGAGTGGATGAGTGGGATTGTAGTTAGATGTGTCGAAATATTTTTCTAATGACTTACCTACTTCATTAAAATTTAAATCTTTTTGAGTGGTAATTCCTAAAAAGAAACTATCTGTATCACCACCCAGCAAGCGAACCTCTTTTACGAGAGGGCATGGTTTTAATATTTTGTAGAAGAGTTGATACATTTCAAGCTTGGAATAATCTAAAACGGCTTGCCCAATATAGATGGGTTTGCACAACTCAACTTCTGATTTAATCATTTTAACACCTACAAGATCCTCATCGATGATGTCTCTATCAATGAAAAGAGGTGATGAGGTCAATTTGTGATATTTTTGTTCATCAACGACTAGTTTGTAATTCATACGTTTTCTAACATCCTCCATGGTCTTTCCGAATAGACTGTTATTCTTATATTTATAAAAATCCTTTTCAAAATTATTTTGGGCGAGTGCACGTTTTTGACTGTTACTATCTATGTAGGGTTTGAGGAAGGCTTTCTGTCTAAATTTGATAATGCGGTGAACTGACTTTAGAAGCATGCCCATTTCTAAATAGAATTTTAATATGCAGAAGTGTACGAGATAATTTTTCTTATCATATTGGGTGAGTAAAAGTTTGCGGCATGGTTTGTACCTTGGCTGTCCACACTCTGTTAAGTTATTATGAAATTGTGACATGAATGGTGAAAACATATCTTCAGTCACTTCGCCAGATTCAGGTGCGAGTGGGAAATCAGCAGTTTTATTTTTAATGCTATTTGGATAAATCAAATCCACTTCAAAATAATATCCCCAATCACCTTCATCTGGAATCTTCAGTATGTTTGAAGGGTTGGAGTAATACTCAAGCTCATCTTGATTTAACCAACTAAACTCGGAATGAGGTAGTGGTTTAGACAGTGAACTGCCATATAAATTATTTTGGTCATAGTACTTTAGGTGGATATGATCATCACCTACTGTTTTAGATTTTATATGATGTTTATTTACAAATGTGAGACCACCGCGTATTCCGCGCTCAAATATATTATACATCTCCGGGTCTTGTAAGAGATGAATGGTCTCACCAGTCATTTTAAAGGCTGATTTAAAGGACATGGCTGGTAGACTGACAAAGTGGATAGGATCTAATTTGTCTTCTTCTAATGCCACTCGTCGAAATTCCTGAAAGACATCAGCCAGCAAAATGACATCTAATTCTAAGTAAGCGATCATATAATCGCCAAACGTTTTACAATTAAATTTTAACCATGCCTCTTGAGCATGTTCATAGTCCTCTACTGGACAATCTTCACCCGTCAAATCGTTTTTGAATTTGTCAATGGAAGGAAGGGTTGTTTCATTTAGTTTAGACATTGAGCTAAAATACGCATAGGGAAAGACTCCTTTGCGAGTGATCATGTCATCCGTTAAGTTTGGATAGTGTTTCTTCAAAGTTTGACTATGGGGAAGAAACTTGAGATTTCGAACGAGAGAAGCTAGTGACGCTGACATGAATTGAAATGAATCTAAAAATTTTATTTCGAAGAAGACTGTCTTATTTTCTTTAGTTTTATCTACTGGTACTTTTGCTGTCATTGCCATGAATTTTTCTCTCGTTTGTGCTATAACATTGAACTGCCACGATTTCATCTGGCTCAACCCTCCTTTTATGAGCATATGACTGTCATAGCCCTTAAAGTTATGAAAAATGACGGGTAGTACACGACGTCTCAACCTAAGTGAAAAGTTACATTTGGAGCAGAGTGCGTTTCTAAATTTACCAGTGATGTGATCATGATCACGCACTTTCTTAATTTTATCATCATCAAACGTTTTATGACATTTAGGGCACGATGTGCAACTTTCAAATTTCTGTTTGTCTTCATCTGACATATGTAGTGACTTACGCTGCAATTGGGAATCATATGATTGTTGAAATTTAGCAGCTTTATCGAGAAATTCTAGAAATTTTGAAATACAATCTTCACCTTGCCAAGTATGCATTTTGTTTTGTCTATTCCTAAAGTGGTCATGCCATACTTCATAGCAGGATATGGCTGCTGGCTTGTGGATGATATCATCAATGTAGCATTCTATGTCTGCGTAAATGATACGCAGGGGACTTAATTCGTCACCATTATCCCTATGTGAAAATATTTTATCTTTGGGCATGCGTTCCATTTGTAATTTACCTCGCTTGCACCATTCATAGTGAGTTTCAAATTTATCTTTACTCCAAAAGGAGCGGATGCAGCGGTCGCATACAAAATGTTCACCTCTTTTAGAGTGCCCCAAGTGAGTGTACAAGCGAGAGATTTTGGGAATACCACAGTAGTGCCATTCCTCGCTATCATCTTGTTTTACTAATAAGAGGTTGACTACACGTTCATAACAAGTTGAACGTGAATTATAGCGGGCACCCTTCAACCCCTTCTCCCACACGTGAACGACAATTTTAATCTGATTATGTTTTTCGAACGTTTCTACATCTTTGATTTTCATGTTGTTACTATCACAACCTTCAAAGTCTAGTTCATCCTCCCACTGTCTATAGCTATAGGTATGATTTCGATTCGCGTTGATATCATTATAGTGAAGGATGGATAGGACTGCATATTTGAAACACTGTGATTTACAATCGACATTGATGACAGCTTTCTTATTATACAACGTTTTTGGTAGTTTAAATGTGCCTCGAGCTGCATGACTTTCTAATAGAGAAATTTTGAATATGGCTGAGTCCACACCATCAAAAATGAGAGCGCTGTCGCGTTCATTGAATTTATCTACATTTGATTTTAAACATTGAATGTGAAAATTTAGCCAAGACTCGCAGTCTACAACTTCGGTTGCGGAAGAGGAAGGAACATGAAACTGTATTCTCTCCGTCACTTGACCCGTTTGAAAATCTATCTTAATATATTTTAGTTTGAGGTAGATGAGGGCCTTCATTCTAAAATTGTCTAAATTGTTGAAGAGCGCTTCGATAATGTTAGAATTTTGAAGGAGCCACTCAGGAAAATCTACTATTTGAGTATTGGACTCCATGCAGTAGTCGCGTACTAAATTATTGTGTGAAACATTAATGAGGGAGATGGTAGAGGTACCGTTGGTGTAGTGATCATTTGCATGCGTGTGTTGAAGTCTGTGCGAAGATCGCTGAAAGTGACTATCAAAAGAAAGAGGGCACAAATCGCAAGGAAAGGAGATGTCATCGTCAGAATCAACTTCACCTCCGGAGATTGACGCCGCTTTGCGTTGACACACACGTTGTTTGATGTGTCGAAGGAGACTGTGCTTCCTTGTAAACATATGTCCGCAGTCGGCACATTCCCACTCGTTGCCTTGCCGCGAGAGTCCTGAGCTGGAACTCACATCACCTGAAAGAGAAATCATTCTTTCATCTCTGTTCAAGCCTCAGTGTAGTGTTACAACCTACCTTGACTCAATAACTCTAAACTTTCCTCGAGAAGAGAGGGCGTTGGTGATGAAGTTGATGCCTGAAATTGAGGAAGATGCTATTAGTCACACGTTTGAGGGAGATGAGAGAGGAAATCTTTAACTTACCATTTTAATGAAATATGATCAGACAGAATAATAGTCAAAGAGAGAGATCGTGCGTTCGTCACTTGTATGATTCACAGATTAAATGAAATGACCTGAATGTCACTTTGCTTATATACTTTCATTATCTTCATTCATTGGATGTTCATTCTGATTGGCTGCTTGTGTATACTTAAGAATTAGAAAAATGTTAAAGTTATCATTATTCAAAGTCAGCATTTCAAAGACAACATGACAAGTCCTCCAACAACACCAAATACCGCATTGGAGTTCTCCTCTCCATGTACATCAGCAAAGGTGCTCGTTACACCAAATGCACCAAGAAAGGCGAAGGTGGAGAAGACATACAATCTCGACAATATACGAAAGTTATCATTATCGGAGGATGATGAAGAGGAGTTGCCCGACCTAACAGGCATACGGTGGAAATATTTACAATATGATGCCGAAGGGGTGATGGAGATGACCAGCAAGTCGCACTTGCATCAAATATGGGAGTGGTACACCCCTAACTCCCAACCGCGAACCGTGGCGGAGTGGGCGTACATTGAGAAAGTGAGGGACGCTGCAGAAGAACGTTTAAAGCAGCTCAACTGTTTTTGTGATCTATGTGAAGTCAGACTCTGGGACGATATTGACGATGAAGACCTTTTGAAATACATGCCATAATAAATGTTTATTTCGTATTATCTTTACTTTCATACTGATTTACTTGAATGGGGCTTTAGTGAATAATTTAACCATGTATACTTTTTCATTTGGAAATAGTAGCACGCTTAGTCTAACTTGTAAATCTTAAAACATTTCATATGGACGATGATGGTAGATGAAATAGTGTCAAATAAATTAAGATAGCTTACACTTCTGATACAGGGATAGCAATCGACTGCGATCCATGTGTAAAGAGCTTGTTAGACTACGGATGGGCTTAAGTGGATGATTTAACCATGTATACTTTTTCATTTGGAAATAGTAGCACGCTTAGTCTAACTTGTAAATCTTAAAACATTTCATATGGACGATGATGGTAGATGAAATAGTGTCAAATAAATTAAGATAGCTTACACTTCTGATACAGGGATAGCAATCGACTGCGATCCATGTGTAAAGAGCTTGTTAGACTACGGAAGAGAGAAGTGTGTTATGTTGCGTGTGGCGCGTGAGTGTCCTCCCATTTCATTCCATTCATCAATTCGTCTCATTGATAGAGACAGGTAGAACTCATGGTTCTCATAACGTATGCAATGGAAAGTTTTAGGCAACCTTCGACAGTTGGCTAAATGTCGCCCTGACGCGAATGCATACTACGTTGAGACAGAGGCAATCACTTGCAAACATGACGCAGAGAGGTTTAACAAGATTGACCATTGCCGAATGTCCCTTGCGGTATACATAGCTACGGGTTTCACCGCCGCCCTTTACAGGAACGCCCGTCGAAAGGAAGTATTACACCGAACTGCATTTGGTGTACAAGTTTTGTGTTCAAGTTGACTGATAGCAGATTCAACTTAATGATAGTATTCGCCAGTCCGAAGACTGCCCAGGGCAAACCGCGAGGAGGTTCTATCATGTCTTGCCCCATGGTGGCCCTTAAGAGAGCCGATGGTTCGTTCTCGGGGACGTGAATTTGACTATTGACTGGAATAGTCAATGGGTATGACGGTTAGGTTGTCATAGACCCTATACCGCCGAGGTCGTACTGGTGCATCTGGCACCTTTCGGATGCGAGTGGTATTTGGAGTCCATACCTCATCCGTCCAAACGATCCTCTTGATCTTCCCCTTCTTCTCATCCTCCTCATCCCACTCGTCGAGGATGACGAACTCGGGAATGCCGTTGTCTTCATCGGTGAAGACGGGAATGTTGTCGGTAGATGTCGCTTCCATCGTGACTTCAAATTGAATGAGAAGCGCTACAATCTTCTAGCTTATATAGGGTTTTCAACAATGAATTGCTCAACAGCGAATCAGAATGCTTCAGGGATAGCAATCGACTGCATAATGTTCAAGTTGACTGATAGCAGATTCAACTTAATGATAGTATTCGCCAGTCCGAAGACTGCCCAGGGCAAACCGCGTGGAGGTTCTATCATGTCTTGCCCCATGGTGGCCCTTAAGAGAGCCGATGGTTCGTTCTCGGGAGTAACGTCATCTTACACCCTACCAACTCTGCTGAGAGAGTCTTTGACTCTCTCTTTCGTAGCACTGTCGACTTCCACACTAACTGGCACATGGCTAAAAAGTGGAATGTAGCGCCATTCCGTTGGATTGACAGCAGTTGCTGTCATCGGATTGCCAATCCGAGCAAGATTATTAAAAACTCTGTCTTGCTCCTCTAGCCTGACAAACTCCTCAAATAAATTTCGCGGCCTTAACTGCGGTCCGCGAGGAGAGCTGACTTAACTGTTCGGCGTCTGCATGATTGAAATGAAATGAAATGAGAGGCAGTGGTTTATATACCCCTCTAACGCGACGCAACGTTCAAGTTGACTGATAGCAGATTCAACTTAATGATAGTATTCGCCAGTCCGAAGACTGCCCAGGGCAAACCGCGAGGAGGTTCTATCATGTCTTGCCCCATGGTGGCCCTTAAGAGAGCCGATGGTTCGTTCTCGGGAGTGAATTGATGGGGTGGTGAAGGCAGGCAAAGATCTGCAATGAAAATGATATGTATTAGAATAGGATATACTATCTTATTTGCTTTTCACTTACCAAGTTAGTCATCCTTAGGCAGTCTCGCGGGCTTCCTGATTGAAAATTTGTGCAGATGCCCGCGCATTCTTAGTGTGGCGTGGAGGCATTTCTTACTCGGATGTCCATGATAGCATACAATACTTTCGTCCAGACTTTGGTTGACGAGGACTTCGCCGGCCAGATGGTTATCCCGAATAGGGATGTGGAACTCAAACAAACGATCCTCATTCACACGTTCCCACTCATCCCTCATGCGCTCCAACTTCTCACACGCCTGCCTCTCATCACCCCGCCGAGCCACAGTCCTCTCCAACTCAACATTCCTCGCTCTCAACACACTCATCTCCTTCATCATCTCCTCAAACTTCGCTTCTGCCTCTCCTATTCTCCTCTCCGCAGCACTCGCCCTCTTCTCACACTCATCATTCTTGTCTTCCAACACTCGCACATTCTCCTTCAACTCTTTCACAACACGCCTCATACGGATATTCTCATCTGCCACCTCCTTACATTTCACCTCCTTCATTTTCAGCTCACTCAACTCACTCAACGTTCTCTCATTCACCTTCTTCAAACTTTCGAGGCGATCTACCAACAAAGCATGTGCCGCTTGCTGCGACACATGCTTCTTTTCCATGTCCTCATCCCACCGCGCCGACTGCTTCCGTACCCCACCACCCTTCACTATTGGGGAAGATGAGCTCTTCGGGGGGTCGCTAATAACAATATTGGATACCTCCGACGATGAAGAGCTCAACTTCCTCACACACTTCCTCACTCGCTCCCTATCCAAATCCACATCATCCTCATCATCACTCTCAAACACTCTCTTCCGCCACTTGTCAGCCTTCAAACCGGCCACAGCATTCTCTACCTCATTCTTCACAACATTCCCACTAGCATTCTCAACAACATTCCCACTAGCATTCTCAACAACATTCTTGGCCTCTTTCCCCAACATTCGCTCCTTCTCAGCATTCATCAACTCCACAAATCTCAAATCGGTCACCAACCCTCCTGTGCACTCACCATGCCTCAAATAAAACTCGGCCTCCTGCCCAACAACCAACAGCACCCTGCACTTCACACAGGCAACCCTACTCAGGATAACCATGTGGTCGGCCCCTGCCTTCTTGATGTGGTCCTTGAGACCGTCTCGGCGGTTGATCCGACCGCACACACACATTTTGATGTGAAATTTTTTGTTTTTGTCGTTATTGACCATTTTTGTCGTTACTGAGATTTCTCGTTAACTGTAAGATAATGAAATTAGTATAAGTTTTGAATCATGTAGTATACACCCTAAAGCATAACACTTAGTGAGGAATGATAGATTTGAGTGTAGTGAGTGGCACTCGATCCCGTCGACAGCCCGAAGGCCTTGCACTGATCACTAGGGAAGTGAGAGATCTTCCCCGATACCCGCTCTTTACAGCTGAAGACATCATCGTCACTGCCCCGAAGTGGTAACAGGAACGCCGAGTCAAAGGTAGTGATCAGTAACTGGGATCTAACCCCTCAAAGCTGCCTTAGACTGAGTTAAATTTCAAATCTGATAGCAGATTTGAATGTAGCATACGGCCTAGAACATAATATCATCATTCAACATTCAACTTAGTCAACATTCAACATAATATCAACACTTAGTGAGGAATGATAGATTTGAGTGTAGTGAGTGGCACTCGATCCCGTCGACAGCCCGAAGGCCTTGCACTGATCACTAGGGAAGTGAGAGATCTTCCCCGATACCCGCTCTTTACAGCTGAAGACATCATTGTCACTGCCCCGAAGTGGTAACAGGAACGCCGAGTCAAAGGTAGTGATCAGTAGCTGGGATCTAACCCCTCAAAGCTGCCTTAGACTTAGTTGAATTTCAAATCTGATAGCATATTTGAACTCAGGATACTTGAAAACCTTAGTCTATATGTTAAAACTTTGAAAAAACTGAAAATTAAGAATTTTTAAAAAATTCCGCATTTTACTACTCATACTACTTTTAAAAAATTTTATCAGTAGTAAAGACACTATCAAACTCTATCATACAAACTTTGAAGTAAGAAGATAGCTTGCCTACTTCAAAAGATAGAGTCCTTGGAAACACCCGATATCGGGAGCTCAGAGCGACGACCGTCGCTTACCTCGTCTTTCGATGAAGTGATCAGACTTACGTTGTCGGGGGTTTATATATGCTCGGAAGAAAACTTAAAATGGCTCTATCTCCGAAAGTATTCATCGTAGCGACATGCGGTTTGTTGCAAACGATTCGTCTCATCATTCTTTACAATATGACACCTGAACCATTCTCATATGACCACGGGAAGTTGGTCCGTCAGCACATGTGCATGTAACATGCCACAAGTGAAAAAATTCCTAAGTGTGAGAGCTCCAGTGTGGTGAAAATTTTGAAAAATTTAAAACTTCCGAATTTTGACCTGGAACCTTTACCAAAACATTTTTCATCAAATTTCACTGACTCCCCCCTCCCCCCCTCGTTCAGAGAAATTTGATGAAAAATGTTTTGGTGACGGTCCCAGGTCGAAATTCCACACTTTGGAAAATTTTCAAAATTTTACCCATACAAAGTCACTCTGACACTTAGGATTTTTTCAGGTAAGCGAGCTCCGACCTAAAATCTTGTAACCGCTCTAACTTTTGAACGAAGACAGATAGGAACAAGCCGATTCTTTCACTGAATTTGTCTCACTCTTAGCTTTCAAACGAGCTATTGCACGACAAAATCCGTCCACTAGAAGCCAAGATCGAAGCAAGCTGTCCACCCAGATGAAAAAATGCTAGAATAACGCTAGTATGAGACCACTCGCTTTATGATGACATATTTTGCAGGGCGGGATGACAGCTTTAAGCTAGCTATGTATCTCTACGTATATGCTCGTATTATGCTAGTTTTCTCCTAGAAGTTTCTGAATCGCTCCCCGGAAATCTTCCCTATTCGGCTTTGATCTGCTGACATCAAGACTCTATATTTAAATTACAATGTGTGTGATGCATAACGAAAACCTCGGCTAAATTGGAAGTAAAACAAATGCAATCACGAGACCTGAAAAATATATTTATTTATAAAAAGTTTACTAAAAAGACACCTAATCACGATCACCAAGTCGATTTGGTCTGTATATTTTTTTCGCTGTGTGTTTGTCACTGGCAACCTTTAACATGGATGCAATTTTCAGTTCAACCTTCTTTCCGTCATAGCAGATTCCTGAACTGTCACAATATTTCGAAACTGCCTCTTTGATCAAATCCTCCATTTCACCTTTGAATTTCGCTTTGCCATCTGATCCCGTGCGGTTGAACTGACAAAGGAGGCGTTCGTCCGCCAATCGTTTCACAAATCTCTTTGTCATCTCCTGTAGGCTACAGTAGATCTACCCTCCATTTTCAAGCAAGTCTTTAAATCAATCTTCTTAGTATCAGTCCACTGACCTAAAGTCTCCACGTCTTGTCAGCACTGGATTGGGAAAATGGACCTTGGTTTCTCGGGATTGAACTTCCAACTGTGACCTCTCCATAAATGCATCCAATTTCTCGCTGATTAGGATAGTCTTCTTCAATTGAAGTGCGGCCACATAATAACTTCCTTCCTCTGTGTAGGGCTGGTACCCAGCTTTCCTCACAATTCTGTTTACTTTTTCTATATCCGCAATCCGAGAAATTCGATCCATTGGTGCCCTGGCAAGCGACCGCTGTAGCTGTTCGCTGGATGATTCCTGAAATGGACAACGAAAGGAATTATCAAAAGGTTGATTTCACCTTGAATGGCAGCGAGGCAAAAAAAATAACGTCTAAAAAATGATTATTTAATGAATTCAAGCAATAGAATATATCTCAATTCCAATTGGCAATTTGAATTGAAAAGTGAGATGCGTACAAATGTTGCTAAAATATAGGGGCCATCTTCTTCGCATTAGAAAGAGAAGCCCAAGCTGCCAATGCGGTTTTCAACAGATATCAAGAAATCATTGCATGAGAGATCCAATCGAGTATTACTAGTAACACACTTCAATTGCAACAGGGACATGCATATATGTAGGCTAAATAACATGATTTTCTTCGCTATTTCTATCGCTACAGCAAGCATAAAAATGAGCGTTACTTATAGGTTTCTTTATGGATTTGCGAGTATTTATAATGTACAAGCATGAAATAGTGAATGGATGCTGTCAAAGGTCTGAAAGGGCCCATTCCTGGCCTATTCATATTTAACACACTGATTATTCACACAATTAAAATTGTACTGTAACACTTGCATAAATATAAAATCTCCATTGAGGAAACCATATAGCGCTATATTCTACACAGCACATGCATTTAAATATAGGTAAAAAAACGCTGGGATTGTCAGTTGAATTACCGGTTAGTCTTTTTATCAGTTTTGTAGTCACGTGTAGAAAGACCCTTGTTGTTGCATGATCATACACTACGAATAATTGACAATAAAGTTTGAACGTCACTAATCCCTCCCCCTACTGGGACATTGTCTAGGAATAACAAAAATGGTATGTTAAATTACGTAGAAAGCATGACATAAAGACTTCAATAATCTTGAAACAAAATAATCTATATTTCAGGAGAAATATGCCTATGACATCTATCACTTCAGTTACTCCAACACATATTCGCAGGCCTATAGAGCCCATGTATTTTAAAACAAAAGCTGATTGGCTACGTGAATGCTATTTATTCTATTATATTCTGATATCATTCAAGGATGAAATAGTGCATTCCATTTCTAAATGATTTCGTAAAATCGCTGAGTTAAGAAGACAAGAGTCATGTCCGGTGATGTAATTCCACAACCGAAGCATGTAATTCCACAATCTCATACTTATTTTAAGCTAGCAAAGCAATGATTGAATTGACGTATAGGAGGATAATCTGGTATGCATGCTTGTGTAAATTGATGTGTAGTAATATAAAATTGCTCTTGAAACACATTCACATGAACATCAAAACCAAAGTGTTAAAAAAGAGTGAAAATCAGGCCTATGACTTGAAATGAAAAATTACCAATTTCTATAATCCGCTGCTGTTTACTATCCAAATAAAAAGTTCGTTATAATTCATTCAATTGACGACACATACAATGATATTTTTGTGGTGTCAAGTCAAAATGGTCTTTGTTCAAATTGGTCTTTTAAAGAGTGTAGTAAAACTGTCCGAGGGAAAGCTTCGAAATGTAATTTTAATAGCACAGACGTTCTTAGCAACATCTAAAACCTATGACCATGCCTTTATTTTGACCGGAAAATCAATTGCTTCTGACAGTTTAAATGTAGACTTATTTGGGCCTACCATCTCTAACTGTCAGAGGCAATTGATTTTCCGGTCAAAATAAAGGCATGGACATAGGTTTTAGATGTTGCTAAGAACGTCTCTGTTATTAAAATTTCATGTTGAGGCTTTCCCTCGGACATTTTCGCCAAACTCTCAAGAAAGACCATTTTGGACGAATACCAATTTGACTGGCAACCATTTTTGCAATAGCACGCTTCTTGAATTACAGTCACACGAGACACGACTGCATTGAAAACTATCAAACAACAATGGCATCTCAACTGCAGTGCACGGATGTTTGACTTTCGTTTCGATGCTTTGTCAAAATCCACTATATCTACAACATGCTAAATAGAGCGAGGTTCAAGGCTTACCGTCTGATTTACTTCAGGGACTTCACCAAGATTATCATATGAAAGTGATGGGGTTGGTTGAACTTCACTGTCTGGATTATTTTCCTTGTCATTTCGTTGATACATTTTCTGCCTCTTGGCTTTATGATCCTGCAGGTAGAAAGAACATTCAATCGGTAATCGGTAAGAAAATAGTGAGATAGAAAGAAACGAAAAGAGTTTGATCCCTTAGTAAATGAAGACAAACACCACTGTTGTTTGAGGACATGTTTCGGCCAGCTCTCATCCAGGCATAACGCTGGACTGATTGTAATCACTTACACTAGCACTTGATGACATGATCGAAGAGATACATGACAATAGACAACAATACCATATACTAATTCCATCATCACAATAGAAATGCACTAACACAACACAATGTTTCTCATGACTTTTGTATAATTTTGGATCTACATGTATTTTTCCATCCGAGTGGTTGCTTTTCTTTCCGTGAATGTGTTGACGTGCTTCTATTGTGCTGACGTTTGTGACTTCCGTGGTATTGTCATCCATTGTCTTGTGTCTCTTCGATCATGTCATCATCGATTTTGTCAATTAATGTGCGAAGTGCTGTCTAAGTGACTACAATCAGTCCAGCGTTGTGCCTGAATGTGATCTGGCCGAAACAGTGGTATTTCTTCTCATTTCAAAGAAAAGAAGATATTTGATGCGATTGATCGATGGTCAAAATATCGTTCAGCTTGCATGAATGCTTAATTGCAAACATATCACGTGACCTGTAATTTTCGACTGTAAATGCTTGATTTTCATTATCCTAATCGACGAGAAGTATTATTATTTTTATAACTGTGTACACACAATCGCTTTAGTGAACTGACAAATTGATTCTTGGCATGAAAATATTAGAAAACCACACTTGATTGTTCAATCAAAAGAAGACTAAATATGAACATGCAAGCAGGATACAATTTGATTCATTCTCCTCAGAATTTTCAGTGACTTACATGCAAGCGTTCAGCTTCGGTGCTATTTCCTTGATTGATGAAACGATTGGGCTGCTTTATTCTTCTGGAACTGTGGCCGTCGTCTGATTCCAGATTACTGGTATCCTCTGCCAATACAGCTTTTTGACGTGCCGTTTGAAGATTATCTACAGATAAGAGATCATTTCATTGGGAAGAAACAACAAACATTGCATCACTTTACATGATGATTGTGTTCAAAACTATGAATTGATGCAACAACGCTTCAAATTCATAGCTCCAACTTTTAGTCGTAGATATTGTATTTATATAGCAATACACCGAATCTCCATTGTGGGGCAATCAATGAAGATACATGTACAGTATGCATATATAACATACATTCCACCAGTTCTCAACAGACTTGTCTAGATCATGTCTCTTAAATTTTATCATGTTTGTTTGTTTGTCTCAACGAGCTTCCAGTCAACTTACCAAATGTTCCTAATATCTTGCAATTATGCTTCTCCCAGTCGCCATCTGGCTCCTTTCCATCTCTGAGAAAGCGACTCATTCTTGCCTGGTTTACTTTCGGCCAGCAGCATTTGTTTAGCCCAATCATCCAGGAATTGTGCACCACTGCAACTAGATTTTGAGCTTCAGATACCTCCGTTCCGTCGTTCAGATTAAATTCTATAACAGCAAACTTCTTCGGCAACATGATCAGTACACTGCAAAAGACATACACAATGTAAATATATTAAACCATTGAAACATTGTGATATCATCCTATTTCAACATTTTCATATGTCAAACCACAATCCACTCAGATTTGGCAAAGCGAGATAAGAAAATTGAAATTCACGCCGTCGAAGAGATGACGATATATGTGTCTTAACATTGAAGACATCCTCAATTTTCTATTTTCGATTAGTAATGATAAAGTACAGCACTTCTATGGTTACTGAACCTGCACTTTATGTCTTCTAGAACTAGCAAGGTTAGCGGGTCAAAACAGAAGTCGCTTTTGACGTCAAAGAGATGATATTAAATATGCTTAATCAATGTATTCATTGTCTTTGAATGATGTTACTTTATCACCAATTTTTATACTTCGATTTTACCTAATTGGATGTCTATGACAAGAATGTTAAGCCTACTGTTTCTATTCCCCAATGCTGCTATATTTGCGTCAACTTACATTCAAGAAAGTACCTTGAAGATTAGGCCTACAGTACATTTAGGAACTATGGCTATCGTCTAGATAAATTGCACGTGCAAATTTTCGGGATAATTTGCTTCCCAAAAACAAGACATCGACAGCAATTTGATTCGAAAGATAAGCAGGTCAATCTGACTGAAAATTGCAATTTAAAAAGATATGGAGAATCTATTGGTTAGCAGTACATAATGATCGACAGTCAATGATAGATCATGAAAACTATTGAATAAAATCGTGCTTGAGAATACCTTGACTACTTAAGACGCAGACTGATTTCAGAACATCATAGGAATAATGACACACATCTATCGGATCTGGCCATTTTCATGTAACTGATGCTCGACACGTGACTGTAGCGATGCGTCGAACCAGCTCCATACACCTGACATTAACTGTATCGGTCGATAGATCGATCTCTTTCCGGGATACCACTTTCCATCAAAATTGGCGATCATTGATCAACTTCAAAAGGAGGGAGGAGATTCTACCTCTTGATTATCTTGTGTGGCAATACTAATACATGATGAAACAAGAGAAGTGTATCGATATGAGATGAATGAAAACCGTAGAGTCTCTTTGAAGAACCTACACTGACAGCTGGGTAGGCCTACTCCGCACATGATTGCAAGCTTTGCAATGCAAATCAGAGCTGATCAAATAAACTCATTAATTTTTATAGAGCTCATCTGTGCACCAGACACTAAATAAGGAACATTGAGAGTCCTTTTTAGAGAAATTGTCACAGTCTTCAATTTCCTGTGAATTGATCTGAAAACTCATTTTCCTGGAATTCTTATCTTCAAGAAGCGTTTATGTGTCATCATAGTCATTATCAGACGAGCGGAAACTTCTCTATCATGACTTATCTTCAAAGAATATCCAATGCCATATTAGGGGCCCTTTCTGTACCTGAGTAGAGCCAAGAACGCAACTGCATGGGCCGGATAGAGCAAACGAAACCCTAAAAAATGATGTATTATAGTTGACTATTTGATCAATAACTTTGCAGAATCCAGGGAGGGACAAGAAATTTACAAAAAGTTCACTTTTTCTGGATTTCACCACATGTGAACTCGTCAGATAAAAAATACCGAGAAATTTCGATCATCTATGCGCCTAATATATTGCACACTTAATGCGCAACCTTCGGTTTTTTAAGAGAACAATTCGCATGATTTAGATTTTTTATAGTGTCGCATGCGAAGCCTCCACTCCCATAGGACTAGGATTCGAATAATTTTGATTCGCTTGATTTGATAATTTTTATTTTCCTTACAATTGCACAACCATCCTCCTCTCCCAACCCCATAACACCTAAATACAGTTTTTGCCGATTTACGAAGAATAAACTCATAGATCAACGATCATTTAATAAATAAATCGGTCACGCTACTAATAAACCAAGCTTCAATACTCAATTCACAGACCAACACGTAGGTCAATTAAAATGAACAAGATTAATTAAGAAAAAGACTCGATCCAAACAGGTTGGTGCAATAGCCACTGCAGCACTGCATAAACGATAGGCCTTTATCATGTCAGCGTGAAGCCATGATTAAAAAATATCAATCTAGAAGACCTCTTTCTTCGTGCCTATTATTGGAAGTCATACATTCTAAAATGTGGAATCACATCAAAAAACTAGAGTTGAGATGCCATAATTCTGATAGAATAGAGACCACATGTTAGCCAACTGAAACTGTGTCGAAACATACGGTCGATAATTTCATAAATGCACATGACATCAACAAAATTATTTTTAGAGGTTAAAACAAATCAAGAGATCTTATTTTCAAATAAGAGAACAAATAAGAGATCTTATTTTCTCAACATGCTGCACACCGATAAAAGATGACTGTGCTAGAATTTCACAACAACAAAGCATGGAACTTTTTCAAGCCTCTCCAGATAGAGGTTTCATATAAATGCAGCAGTTTTACGAGAGATTGAATGAGAGATTTCATTGATTGCGGATATTCATGCATCAATCAAGCAATTTAACTGCCACAATGTGCTGCTCAATAATTCCACATCATATGCAGGCATCATCACAGCTTAGACATGCTCTAGAAGTACATTATCAAAGCGTGAGAATGTAGACTTTCAAAGCTATCAGAAAGCTATACTTTTGCCACCAGAAAAATGCTCAGCTGGTGAAATGCTACCCAATTAGCAAAAAGCTAGCTAAACTCTAGCCGCTTTTCAACTGGGCAGAGGGGGGGGGAGGTCAGTGAAATTTGATGAAAAATGTTTTGGTGACGGTCCCAGGTCGAAATTCCACACTTTGGAAAATTTTCAAAATTTTACCCATACAAAGTCACTCTGACACTTAGGATTTTTTCAGGTGAGCGAGCTCCGACCTAAAATCTTGTAACCGCTCTAACTTTTGAACGGCTGGTCCGATTGACTCGCAACAAAAAATGTTGTCGAGCAGTTTTTCATCCTCTTTCCAATGCAACTAGAACGAACAAAATCCGTTCACTAGAACCAAAGTTAGAAGATTGCTGTCGGGGGGGGGGGGGTCAGTGAAATTTGATGAAAAATGTTTTGGTGACGGTCCCAGGTCGAAATTCCACACTTTGGAAAATTTTCAAAATTTTACCCATACAAAGTCACTCTGACACTTAGGATTTTTTCAGGTAAGCGAGCTCCGACCTAAAATCTTGTAACCGCTCTAACTTTTGAACGAAGACAGATAGGAACAAGCCGATTCTTTCACTGAATTTGTCTCACTCTTAGCTTTCAAACGAGCTATCGCACGACAAAATCCGTCCACTGGAAGCCAAAATCGAAGCAAGCTGTCCAGTGGGGGGGGGGGACGTCAGCCGAAAATTTTTTCTCTCCGATTGACTTGAAACTCACCCTACCGATGCAGAATTTCACGCTGAATCCGAATCTGACCTCCGTTTTCTCATCCGATGCTTCGTTTTGACGCTACACACCAAAACGTCCCAAATTCTAACTCTGTCGTTTTTCGAAAAATGTTGAAAATTTTTTCTCACCGATTGACTTGAAACTCACCCTACCGATGCAGAATTTCACGCTGAATACGAATCCGACCTCCGTTTTCTCATCCGACCACTCCTTCCACTCGAAACAACCCATTTTACAACCCAACATTCAGCAGATTGCACCAAAAACATCACACACTATAGCCTCAAGACTAATCCTGGCGGTCGCCCACGTCAACCTAGACGGTCGCCCACGTCAACCAGGCGGTCGGACCAACTCACCCGAGTCTCACACTCTGTCGTTGCAGAGGGGGGGGACGTCAGCGAACATGTTGTGAACGTGAACCCACCTGGCCGGCACACCACGACAGACCACAACCTCTGTCGTTCCAGAGGGGGGGGGACTCAGACACGAAGCACCACGGCGACCGACCACGACACTCTGCCGTGCCAGAGGGGGGGGGGACGTCAGCGATGGCGGCCATCTTGCGCTATCCAGAAGTGGAGTTTTACTTACTACTTTCTTGTTTAAAACTAAATTAACGGAAAGTTTCGTTGCCTTCGTCATCTACGGTACACTGAAATTAAGCTGACTGTCTCTGGTGTTTATGGGAGATTTGTGAATGGTGGAATATAAAAGAATCTCTTAAACATTTTGAGGATATTGACTTCCTACGCAGCGGTGCTATTTTTTTCAACTTTTTTCGACATCGCGACGAAAAAGAACACCTGCAGAATCTAGATGCCTCATCCCCACAGATCATTCCAATATTTATTTCAGTTTCCTTTATGAAAAATCAATTAATGACGAGAAATACTCCATCATAAATTTCAATTCAAGGTTTTTGCCGCTGTCAAAAGCAGAAAAGTTGAAGCTGAAAAAAGTAAGTAACTACGTTTGGTTTAAGAAGAACTCAATCTATAAGTTTTAGCTGAAATATCATTCAAAAAATGTTTAGAGGTTACTAGAATCTTCATTAAACGAACCATCGTGTATACAGCAATAAAACTTTTAACTCGGACAAGAGTCAAATTTAGTCTAGGGCATACATAATCAAATTACGCTACCGATACGAATTTATACGTGTCGATAGACACTCCCCTGTACATTGCTAGTTTTAGTCATGAATGTTTAGCACGGATTTTCAGTAAAACTGGTAGCTCCGGGAATCTCCGGTGTCACTAATATTTCGTAATACTTATATATTTCTCCACATCCACTGAGAATTCGAAAGAACTGCAACATCTGCGAGAAACTACATTGCATGGCCAAAATTATAAAACGGTTTTTATTTCTAAATTTCATTTTTTCTTGAAGCTGTGATAAATAAAATGTTAGAAATTGTGATTATTCTGATCGAATGATCCCGGTGTATGTCAAGTTTCCAATTAAAATCAAGATCGAGTATTTTTTGTAATACTGGCAAATGTACATATCTTAAATATTTCAAGACATTTAAATCTAGCCGTCTGGCTAATAAGGTGTACCAACAAGTTTTGGAATGGTCTGTTCTGATAGAAAAATGTACTTGCAATGATTTTTTTCGAGTGCAAACTCCTTAAAGAAAAACAAACTTTCCGAAACAAATCGATAATACAATCTGCAAAGGGGTTTATTTTACTGTTTTAGGGGGGGGGGGGTTGGGTCGAATACGGAAACTTTTTTCTTATGACCTTAATAAATTTTCAAATAAATGTTGCAAATTCCTTTTACCCTCAAATTTACGTCCTGTGTATGTAGGCCTACTTAAGAAATTTATAAGTTAATATTAGAAAATTCATTTTGAGTGTTTTAAGTTTGGGCGTGAAAACAGTAAAACTTTGCATGAAATAACGGGATCTGACTGTTGTCAACCATTTTGAGGGAACCCGTTGAAAACGATAAGTTTTTCACGATAAGCTCTTTATCGAGTACTTTCGGTCACTGCACGCGACCATCGTCAGGACATGAGTGAGACAGCAAAACCAATGCGTGAACGCTGTGAGCGAACATCAAAGAGTCAATACACCAACTTAGGGAATGCCGATACCTAACAAATTATAAACATTGATATGGCTCTACTGACAAAATACAAAAGTAGAAGGTAAGAAACGAAAATTACCCGAAAAGACAGAAGTGAAATTAAAAGAAAAATGACATTAAAACTTCCAAGCATCACTTAGAGAGTGCTTCACTTTATTGCAGGAACCAAGCTTATGAGTCCAGAAGGATTCTTTCACTATCCGCTTGTTCCATACTGGCTCTCTGTCGATGATAGTCATACTATCCAAAGAGATGGGATGTTGTGTCGACATTGAATGCTGCGCTACCTCAGAACGCAGCACGTCCATTTCGCGGATTGACCGCAAATGCTCCTTTTTTCGCTGCTCAATTGGTCGCTGAGTTTCGCCCACGTATCTCCATCCGCAGCTTTCCTCATCGCAACTGATCTGGTAGACGGAGCCCAAGACCTTAGCAGGCTCAGGTCTCTTGTTCACCAGTTGGGATCGCAAAGTGGAAACAGGTCTCATCGCCACATCTACATTGATGTCACTGAGTATTGACGCCAATTTTTCGGAGACACCCTTCACATACGGCAGTGTAGCTCTCGATCCTCCTTTAATTGAAGATGAGTCCGAACTCTTGCCAGAGCCCAAGTGCCACCAGCGTTCAATCTCCTTTTTAGAATAGCCGTTCATTTTAAGAGCACCAATGACATGTTGTTTTTCAGCTTCTAAGTTTTCCCTGGAGCACACTTTTTGAGCACGATCCGAGAGACAGCGCACAACTCCCTTGAAAACACTCTTCGGATGAGCAGAATCACGACGGAGATATCTGTCCGTATGAGTGTCCTTACGATGAACAGAAAAAGAAAAACCGTCCTCACCACGCAGAATAGACACGTCCAAAAAAGATAGACGACGATCCGACTCCAACTCTCTAGAGAACTTTATGGAAAGGCGAAAGTCATTGAGCACACACATGAAAGCATCAAACTCCTGGTCTGAGTGAGGCCAGCACAAGATGATATCATCCACGTAACGCAACCATAATCTAGGTAGGGGAATTCCACAAGATCCGGCGTAATCCAGCACCGATTCCTCAAAATGAGTCATAAAAATGTTTGCGGCAATTGGACCCAAACTGCTGCCCATAGAGACACCATCCGTCTGGATGTATATGTCACAACCATACCTGAAGTAACTTGACTTGAGAACCAACCTTGATAGTGAAATTATCTCCTCAATTGTCCAATTGGTTCGAGATACAAGATCAGCATCACGACTGAGCAGAGACTCAAAGACCATAATCGTCTCCTCCAACGGCACATTGGTAAACAGGGAGTCCACATCCAACGACAAAAGACAACCATCGGAAGGATGAAGTGACCTCAGCTTATAGATCAGGTCTTCGGAATTCAGAACAAAAGAAGGGGCCAAGTTGACGTAAGGTTTCATAACAGACGCTAGCTTCTTGGAGATCTCGGAATAAAGACTGCTAACCATGGATATAATAGGTCTAAGAGGAACCCCTTCTTTGTGTACCTTGGGAAGGCCGAAAAGATGAGGCACCTGAAAAAATGTGGGACACAATCTCAGTAGCTCCTGTCTTGTCATCCTCCCGTCGTTAACGATGGGCATAAGGAGACGATGTAGCTCCTTTCTCAACTTTTGGCTCGGGTCCGTGGGGCATTTCTCATAAGGTCCCGAACCAATTAGACAGCTCAGCTTGTGGTCATATTCCTTTCTGTCCAGTACAACCGTAGCGTTGCCCTTGTCAGCCGACAATACGATGATTTCAGCGTTTTTTCGTAAACGCTTCACTGCAGACTTCTCAGAAGAGGTCAAATTAGATGATGGAGCACGAGCATTACGTAGAACAGATGACGATCGCTTGCGAACATAAGCTTTGTCTAAATCACTGCAACCATATATTGCCGATTCGATCGAGGCAACAAAATCTGTGTGGGGAATAGACTTCACAGATACCGAAAAATTCAAACCTCGTTCTAAAACACTTTGTTCATCACCATCCAATTCGACAGAGCTCAAATTAAACACGCACTGCTTTCCAGAAACTGAGACATCACCGTCTTCCGCTGATACACCGTAAAAGGCAATAAGTCTATTAAGCCTGTCTTTGAATTTTTCCCTGAGAGATTCCTCATAGCGTACTTTGGTAGACGAAATATAATCAGCCAATCTTCCGCATAAACCAGTATCCTTTAAAATGGCGAAAAGACACTCACGACGCAGAGACACCGACGAGTGTAGTTTTTCTAAATATGCACGTTGTCGTTGAATCTCCTTAAATAACATCCTTCGAGAAATATATCTTCTAAGACCATGATCGAAATCAAAACGACCAGGTAACGAAAACCACAAAGAACGAGGCAAAATACCATGTGTAAGACAATCTTTCATGAATTCGACACAACGTCCAATCCTCAACGTTTGCTTCTCTTCGAACACAATCTTCTTTACGATGACAACACACCTCCCTCCCGATGTGGAACGCATTGCATGAAATAACGGGATCTGACTGTTGTCAACCATTTTGAGGGAACCCGTTGAAAACGATAAGTTTTTCACGATAAGCTCTTTATCGAGTACTTTCGGTCAGTGCACGCGACCATCGTCAGGACATGAGTGAGACAGCAAAACCAATGCGTGAACGCTGTGAGCGAACATCAAAGAGTCAATACACCAACTTAGGGAATGCCGATACCTAACAAATTATAAACATTGATATGGCTCTACTGACAAAATACAAAAGTAGAAGGTAAGAAACTTATCGTTTTCAACGGGTTCCCTCAAAATGGTTGACAACAGTAAAACTTGCCGAAGTGTCGAATGGGCTTGGGTAATTCGGGTCTAATTTTGTTTTTACAACATCAAGTATGCTTACAATTAAAAATATCCGATTTTGTAACTGCATAGTTAAATTCGACATACGTGGATAGTATTACGACGTTATAGCCTAAAGGTAATCTGTCGAAAAAAAATCATGAACGAAGTTTGTGGGAAGAAAATCACGACCTCGCCACTTAAGTATTTATCCGATTTCAATTCAACTGGTATGTATGGTAAGGTAATTTATCAGAGAATTCAATCGTGTAAAAGAATTTTGAGGTCAGTCATCTTTGTGAATAATACAAGCAAAATTTGCAAAAAATGACCAAAAAAAGTCTTCACTATCATTTGCAAATTTTAGTCTCCTGAAGCCACTTCAGAGAGTTGGTCAATATATTTTACTCTGGTATTTCCAAATAAGCTCTACAGGGCTTTACTTTTCCGGAAAAAACGGATTTTCGGTTTTTTTCTCGTTGGTTAAATAGTAGTAACTAGACCCAATTAGTACTGGCGTAGATTTATAATGGTAAGTGAAGTGCAGCTTAGGAATGGTACAGCCAAACTGACTCACGTCTCCGGGAAAATTATTTTTTTATAATGGGGAATGTAGTTTACCTTTATTCGACGGAAAGTAATTTCCAAATGAGCCTACGGACAACAGACATAATAAACAAGAGACTTTAAAGAAACATTACCTTTCTCTTCCATGTAAATGTGTGATTGAGACATGCCGAAGATACTGATACCGCTGCCATGCCGCTGCCATACTAACAACCGTCAAAAGTATTTAGATTGTCATCTAATTGAAGTTCATTGCTATATTTGTCGACGGCCGATCCTCAAAAGCTAACACCCTACCATCGTTCACTGCGCACGCAGCAACGAATAGTCTGCTTGAGACCTTGAGACACCGTGTGATATTATGACGTCACCATAATGACGAACATTTTTCTATTGTAGTGAAAAAGTTCGTTGCGTAGAAAAGTCCCGGAACGATTTTTCAGTGAAACATCAAGCGTAAACAAAGTCGGATCAGAGAGGAACCTTTCGCGTAGCAAAGGTCGAATTCACCGATAGAGGTGAAAATGCTCAGGTGCCAGGCATATAGGGGAGACTTCACTTCAAACAATATATACCATCAAAAAGGCGACGTTTCGGTATAAAAATTTACGTTTTGTGTGAAAGTGATACAGGTTACACTATTAACTTTTGCTTGCATACCACTTTCAGCACGACAAGTTTGCGTCATTCGCTTCAAGCTTCAGTGTATCTGAACGCATTGTCGTTCACTTATGCGATCGATACTTGGACTTTTGACGGAATAGGGACAGTCGCTTGATAATGACTGGCGGTGTCGGTCGAAAGCGCTTGCGATAAAGTGTTTTTTACTTTCTGATATTTCCATCAAATATGGAGTGTCCTCCTACTGACAATATACTTGGACTTGGGACATAAAATATATGCCGATAATTGGTTCAACAGTGCGCGCCTCGCAAATTTTCTTTTGAACAGAAGAACTTTTTTGATTGGGACTATTCGTCCAAACAGAGGTGTTCCTGTAGTGTTGAAATCAGAAACTGTTGCTACTCGATCAACTTCCTTTGTAAGATCAGGTAGCATACTTTTGTCGAAATTTTGTGATAAAAAATCGAGCGGACTGAATATTGTTAGCATTATCGATACTTTTAATGTTACAAATATGCATGATGTATCTTGTGATAAAACAAGGTAAACAAATCGATTTTCAAAAAGTGAAAGCATGATTTCCTACAATAGAAATATGGGTGGCGTCGATCGATCAGATCAAATATTGCACCCATATAGTGATGCAAAAGGAAATTTCCATCGGAAAATTTTGAAATTTATTTCTCAGTGATTAACGTTTTTCATTTGTTTTGGAGACTTATTATAGTCTTTTGAAAAGACTCATGTAATATTCAAAGTCAGAAAACTTCTCTATCATCCCTGCATGTTAACTTTTGGTACCAACTGTACCTTTTCCATGTCTATTTCAAATCTTTCCAAGTGAATTTCAGACATAAGATGGATTTCAGATTTCTCTAGCTGAATTTCAGATATCTGTCACAACCTCAACTTTGAAAAGATCTTCAATTCAACTGGAGATCTCCAATTCATCTAGATCATATCTGAAATTCATTTGGGCAGATATAAAATCGATTTGGAACTATCTGAACCATCTGAACTAGAATTGGAGGGTGTATTCTCAACGAAAATATCGGACAATGCGCCAGAAATTTGAAGCTATCATTGATATTCTTTTACTCATCACAGATATCTTTAGTTTCCAAATATCTCACGAGTCTACAGTCTTTATATCTTCCAATGTGGTCGCTCATGAATGCTGCGTGAACTGTGTGTTTATGCTTCATCACCTGTTCATCAACACATGGATAATTTGGATCGATCAACGCTGCATAATAAAGCTTAACTTTCAAGCTAACAATTAGCAAACTCCAAAATAAAGTACGTTAGTTTTGCTCCAGATCTTCCACATTGCATGAAATTATACCCCTATTGTAAAGCAAGATTCGACACGTTATCCCAGACGGTGTCTGTTTGATAATTAGAAATGCTAACAATTTAGTACAAGCCACTGGTGGCAAAGGAATGTTCAAAATCCGCGGATGGAAATCGTATTGTTGCGATCGCTTTTATCGAAATAATGATGAAATCAAGAGTTTTAGACCCAATTTATTGGTACGCAGCTGCCTCGGCGGTGGAATCGCTCAAATTATAGGACCTATCAAAATAATCAAAATTTTCCAATTTTTTCCATAATTTTCCATATTTTCCGGAAAATTTTCATCACTACGACCCATCTGATGCTGCAAGGAAATCTTACAGATGGTTTGTCAAGATAGGCGTTCATTGTGTTGTCGATTAACTCGTTGCTGTTGTAAATTATTGGAATGATGAAATATAAAAATAGTTTAGATTAATTATCACCTTCTTTCATCTTACAATAAAATAATGCTCATCTCTGTGTCATACTTCTCTATTATGTGTCGTTACAGAGCTCTACATGGTTTATGTTTTACATCATTGTTCACAGTTTGTCTGCGTTTTACTATCTTAATTCGCTTATAATGCATTTTTGTTGGTTTCAGACATCAAAATTTAGGAGCAGAATCTAATGAACCTCATCTACGATAGTTCTGAATAATATCATGACTCTTTCATGAAGACTTCCATTATAATACAATTCATGAAATTCCCTCGATAATCGGCTTGATTTCCGCTTATTTAGGATGCCTATTAGCAAATATTCATTCCTTTTGATATCCAACTTGTTTCATTTCTACTTATATAGGATCGAGTCATCTCGATAGTATCTAAATTGGCAAATTTTGATTTTTTTCAAAAGTGCTCAAATAATTTTCCGCAAAAAACTGAATCTTTTCATGTAAAATTTTCAGCACAGATACTTGTTTGAGTCGACATTCTACCTATACATGTATATCCCTTCTCTATGGTATTCAGTTTCGTTTTCATTAGATGAACCCGATGTAGAGTCATCAAAACATGCAAAACTTTGAAGTCTTGAAGAAATTGCAACGGAACTGACTGATATTGATGGCAGTGCAGAAGTAATGATAGCACTTTGCAGATCCTCAGTGTCATGACAGCTTTGATGTTTGTTAAATTAGCTATTCCCCACTGGAAAATCCTCTGTTGTTTCAACTGATGCTTTAACGGTGGATGTCGAAGTCGGATAATCGTTGAACTTGCATCGTGTGCGCGTTGTTTCGACCATAGAGTAAGTATGTTAGGTAGAGTGGCATCTCAGCATGTATTAAATCTCCAATGTGTGTACTCTTTCGATGAACTCAAGGGAGATACAGTCGCAATTGTTTCCAACTGTGAGATATACACATCTATGCAGTTTTGAAGAAATTACAACTGAATTGACTGATGATAGCAAAGCAGAAGGAAATGATATTATTTTACAGATTGTCCGTGTCATGACAGCCTTGGAGAGGCATTATTTGTTAAATTGGCAAATCGATGACCTGCTATAGCTATCATAAAATAGAAATATGAAATTTCAATCAAGAAAGCACAATAAGATGTCGACTTTTTCATGAGGACTTCCATTATAAAATGGATTATGAAATTCCTTTGATAATCAGCTTGATTTCCGCTATGTTAGGATGCTTTTAGCAAGTATTCATACCTTTTGATATCCAACTTGCTTCATACTATTTACATAGGAGATGACGTCCTCTTTATAAGTAGTGTGAAACAAGTTGGATATCAAAAGAAATGAATATTTGCTCCTTATATTATTATATATTATTAATCTATAATAATAATTAATTATATATTATTAATCTAATATAGCTTATTATATTATTATGTCCTTATAATTATATTTGCTTATTGAATATAGGCATCCTAACTATGCGGACATTAAGCTGATTATCAAAGGAATTTCATGATCCGTTTTATAATGGAAGTCTTCATGAAAAAATCGCGGCATTGTTCGTGCTTTCTTGGCTGAAATTTAAAGTTTTCAATTCAATTTTCACCGGCATGATTTTATGATTTACTGAATTCGTGTTTCATTTCTTGAATCTGAATAGTGATGTGGATCCATTTTGAAATCATTAAGTTTATAAAAGTTAATTGAAATAATTGTCTTTGATTATGTGATTTTGCAGGTTGCCTGTGATATGATCACGCTTAAGAAAATACTCTTGAGGTTGAGCATGAAAGTAATAAGAACCCATCGAATTGCTAATTTAGCAAACACTAAATCTCCAAGGATGTCAGAGACTGAGAATCTGTGAAATGCCAACATTCCTTCAATAGAGTAGGGATACTCTATGATTCCTTCTGCATTAGAATCATGATCACTCAACTCCGAGACAATTTCTTCAAAACTGCAAACATTTGCATATCTCGCACTTGGTAACAATTACCAACTATACCCCTTGAGTTCATTTAATAAAGTCGAAAGTGTATACACATTGGGGATTAAATAAATGCTGAGTTGCCACTCTACCTAATATACCTACTATAGCAGGTCATCGAGTTGCTAATTCAACAAACATTACCTACCTAAGGCTGTCATGACAAGGACAATCTGTAAAATAATATCATTTCCTTCTGCACTACCTTCATGATCAGTCAATTCCGCTGTAATTTCTGCAAAACTGTGTTTATCTAGCATTTGGTGACAATACCACCTGCATCTCCCACGAGTTCATTCAATAAAATCTAAAGTGCACGCACATTGGGGATTTAATAAATGTGGAGTTGCCACTCCACCTAATATGTTTGCTCTATGCTGCCTATATATCCCTACTCTATGTATCAGCGGTAAATCTCATATCATACAGTAAGTACCGGTATAAAGAGTGTCGTCTCAAAAAAGTATGCCCAACTCTATTCACCTCGAGTTCATTTAATATAATCAAAACTGTATACACATTTGGGGATTTATTAAATGCGGAGTTACCACTCTGCCTAATATACTTATTCTATGTCTCATATACAGTATTGTAAAGCAAAAATTCTCGTTCTACTGTATGTCGAAAAGCTAACACACCGGTTAACCAGCAAATACCCATGACTATCCTGTGGGAACGAATCTTGCGAAAGCCTGGCGGATGTCAGCTACACAATATCATGCTACAGTTCGGTCATTTTTGCGACATGTTTGCTGGTGAAGTTCGTCGACGACAATTCGCGAATTTGCGCTCTACAGTTATTTATGCAAATGGGAAATTTTGAAATTTATTTTTCGGTGATTAACGAATTTGCGTTTGATTTGGAGACTTATCATATGTCGTTTGAAATGTCTACGGTGTAATATTCAAAGACCGAAAACCTCTCTATCATCCGTGCATGTTAACTTTTGGAACCAACTGCACCTTTTCCGTGTCTATTTCAGATCTTTCCAAATGAATTTAAGACATTAGATGGATTTCAGATTTCTCTAACTGAATTTCCGATATCTGTCGCAATCTCAACTTTGAAAATATCTTAAATTCAACTGGAAATCTCCCATTCATCTGGAAATGTCTGAAATTCATTTGGGCAAATCTGAAATCGATTTGGAACTATCTGAACTAGAAATGGAAGATGTGCAGCAGTTTGTCCTAAACGAAGATATCGGACAATGTGGCACAAGTTGGAAGCTATCATAAATATTCTTTTACTCATCACAGATATCTTTAGTTTCCAAATATTTCACGAGTTTGTGCAGTCTTTATATCTTCCAATATGGTCGTTCATGTAGGCAATAATGCTGCGCGGACTGTGTGTTTATACTTCACATGTTCATCGACTAGTGATGAAATTTTTCCGGAAAATTTAGGAAAATATTGGAAAATTTTGGAAAAGTCTGGAAAATTGTGAAAGTTTTGATTCTTTTTGATAGGTACTATAGTTTGAGCGCTTCCACAACCGAGGCAGCTACATACCAATAGAATGGGTTTAAAACTCTTGATTTCATCATTATTTCGAATACAACGATGTTGAAAAATGGAAAACATTTTCAACATTTTTAATTTTTGTGACATAATTTTTGCGTTTACTGCCACACCCGAGGCATGGACATATCAATATAATTATTTTAAAACTTTTGATTTCATCATTATTTCGATAAAAGCGATCGTAGCAATACGATTTCCGTCCGCGGATTTTTGAACATTCCTTTGCCACCAGTGGCTTGTACTAAATTGTTAGCATTTCTAATTATCAAACAGACACCGTCTGGGATAACGTGTCGAATCTTGCTTTACAATAGGGGTATAATTTCATGCAATGTGAAAGATCTGGAGCAAAAATAATGTACTTCATTTTCGTGTTTGCTAATTGTTAGCTTGAAAGTTAAGCTTTATTATGCAGCGTTGATTGCAGTTATTCAAATACTCCATGTGTTGATGAACATGTGAAATATAAGCACACAGTCCACGCAGCATTATACATGAGCGTCCATATTGGAAGATATAAAGACTGCAAAATGAGATAATTGGAAACTAAAGATATCTGTGATGAGTAAATATCTATGATGGCTTCTAACTTCTGTCGTATTGTCCGAACGTTGAGAGCAAACTACACATCTTCCATTTCTGCTTCAGATGGTTCAGATAGTTCCAAATCGATTTCAAATCTGCTCAAAAGTATTTTAGATATTTCCAGATGAATGGGATCGAGATCTCCAGTTAAATTTGACATCTTTTCAAATTTGAGTTTTGACAGATATCTGAGAATCAGTCAGAGAAATCTGAAATCCATCAAATGTCTTATTAAATTCATTTGGAAAGGTCTGAAATAGACACGGAAAAGTTGCAGCTGGTTCCAAAAGTTAACATGCAGGGATGCAGAAGTCTTCGGTCTTTTCAAATGAGTGTAATAAGTCTCCAAAACAAAGGCAAAAACGTCAATCATCGAAAAATAAATTTTGCATTGGAGAATTTTCCATTTGCATCACTATCATCAACACATGAAGTATTTGTATCACTATAATCACCGCTGCATAATAAAGCTTAACTTTCAAGCTTTAAGCAAACTCAAAAATAAAATACATTAGTTTTGCTCCAGATCTTTCACATTGCATGAATTTCACATTGCCCTATAGTAAAGCAAGACTCAAACTATCCCCAACGGTGTCTGTGTGATAATTTAAAAATACTAACAAATTAGCACAAAACACTGGTGGAAAAGGAATTCTCAAAAGTCAAGATATATTGCAATTAATCACGCGTGGTTAGCGTGAACCACGGCCGAACCAATTATACATATTGTGTCTATCCTGAGCATAAAACCTAGGCCCTATTACGTTGTTTAGCCTCTATTGTATGCAGACATAAACCGCAAAGTGCAGCCAGGCCTATTTAGAAGGGCCATAGATATATCGCAGACAATCACGGCGTTTTGTGTCATTCAAATTACGCGTAGTTGCCTATGGTGGTTTCAGATAACCAGACCTAACTTGGTGAAGATCGAAGAATGGTGCGGAAAATTAAGTAGGCAACACTAAATGATCTGAGCTTAACTTGGAGTCGCCTTAACAAATAACTTCGTTTCTCGATCCTTTTACAGTGGGTCTATATCACAAAATTAATAATTCTGATTTCATTTACTACGATTTCAGACTAAGATTTTCATTAATTTTCAATTTATGCAGCACTGGTGGGAAATTTACACCAGTCGATTTAACTTTGACTTCAATTTTTTATAGAACGATTCTGCATGAAATGCTGTAGGCCTATTGCATACCATGCCAAAGATCGACAAAAATATTTCAAAAATCCAACCGATAGAGTTGATGAGGTACCGGTACGCGGATAGGTGCGCCATTTCTTTCAACGTGAGGCATTGTCCTAATTGCTTTATTTTTATTATAAATAGAGATGCATCAAAGCCCAGCTGATGGCAGTTCGGTTTGAAATAATCTGCCCACGGCTCATTTCTTTGAGCTGGATTTTAGCCGCGGCTCCTCACCTTGGCTTGAAATATTGTAGTGATGCAAATGGAAAATTTTCTGGAAAATTTTCCATCCGAAAATTTTGAAATTTATTTTCGGTGATTAACGTTTTTTTCCTTTGTTTTGGAGACTTATTATAGTCTTTTGAAAAGACTCATGTAATATTCAAAGTCAGAAAACTTCTCTATCATCCCTGCATGTTAACTTTTGGTACCAACTGTACCTTTTCCATGTCTATTTCAAATTTTTCAAAGTGAATTTCAGACATTAGATGGATTTCAGATTTCTCTAGCTGAATTTCAGATATCTGTCACAACCTCAACTTTGAAAAGATCTTCAATTCAACTGGAGATCTCCAATTCATCTAGATCATATCTGAAATTCATTTGGGCAGATATAAAATCGATTTGGAACTATCTGAACCATCTGAACTAGAATTGGAGGGTGTATCCTCAACGAAAATATCGGACAATTCGCCAGAAGTTTGAAGCTATCATTGATATTCTTTTACTCATCACAGATATCTTTAGTTTCCAAATATCTCACGAGTTTACAGTCTTTATAACTTCCAATGTGGTCGCTCATGAATGCTGCGTGAACTGTGTGCTTATGAACTGTGCGCTGCATAATAAGGCTTAACTTTCAAGCTATGAGCAAGCTCCAAAATAAACTACATTATTTTTGCTCTAGATCTTTCACATTGCATGAAATTATACCCCTATTGTGAAGCAAGATTCACGTTATCCCAAACAGTATCTGTTTGATAATTAGAAATGCTAACAATTTAGTACAAGCCACTGGTGGCAAAGGAATGTTCAAAAATCCGCGGACGGAAATCGCATTGTTAAGATCGCTTTTATCGAAATAATGATGAAATCAAGAGTTTTAGATCCAATTTACTGGTACGCAGCTGCCTCGGCAGTGGAAGCGCTCAAATTATAGGACCTATCAAAAAATCAAATTTTCCATAATTTTCCACGGAAAATTTTCATCACTAAAATGTTGTCATTGAAAGTCGATGGAACGGGAATCGATCCGGACTGTGAAATTGTGCACAGGGTACTTCCCTTAATCAAAAAATTCTATAATTCTGGTGAAAGACTTTAATCAGATAACGCTTAATCAACAAAAGTTACAAATCTTTACAAGTCTTTACAATTTAACAAGTCTTTACACGATGATGATAATCATAAATACAATTTCTACCAACACACGTGAAAATTGAAGCAGACGCTAGACAATTGTTTTGGGCATTGCTTCTTGCTTTTGAGATAAAAAAAGTGTGAAAAAAACTTTCAGCAAAAAAGTGTGTAAGAATTGAACGTGAATCACAACGATAACATCGTCCTCTGTTTTCTTTGTGGAGCGCGAAATGATCCATACAGTCATATCCAACATCTGTTGTTCTCACAATTGAAGAAATTGTCTGACACTTTCGGGTTGGAATCAACTCTTCGAAAAGAGATGGTCGACCAATTTTCCGATTCAACGTTATCAGTCTTCGGCCACCATCAGTTGAAATGTTTTCAGAGGCTCAGCCTGAAAATAGAAAGTTGCACCATCTATATTTAATGTCCACAATTAAATACAAATGGTAATTATAAACATTGTAAAAATGTGTACTCAGTAATTGGGTTTAACGCATCAAATAATACAGATCCTGATACATGTATGTGAAGGTCCTGATACCTCTAGATAGAATTCTTCATTTAAACATTAAACAAGGATTCGATTTGCATACTTATTGTTCCTATGTGCAAGTTTTTTGTGGATTATTATTTAAGAAACTTACTTGCAGGCCCACTTGTACAGCTTCTCGACGATGTAGCAGCCATGCATTATTCACCAAGGCCAGATGAGTCATGTTATGCCACACAAACATTGGCTAACAGATACTGCGAAATCTACACTTGTATAGAGAGATCAGGCTATCCATAAGTTCAATCCCACCCATAGAGGTATTATATACTCCGTGACGATCTCGGGACATGAAATGGTTTTGAATTCCTTTGACTTCATATCAAATTTAAGAATTATTGTTTACTCCTGCGTAGGTTGATAAAAAATGGACCGATCTGTTATCGAACCACTTCAAAGCTATGATAGTTGATAGCCTTATACGGAAGGGTGTTCATGATGAGGATGAGATAAAAAAAATACGGCGCTCCCTTTAGTAACGGCTTTAATAAAAACCAGTTGCTAAAAATATTTACACGGCAAACGTTTGTTTAAAGGAACATTTCTGATGAACAGAACTGGACGGTATAATTTCAAGAAAACGTAATGATAACATAGTAAATGAATCAGCAATTTCAGTCCAATAAAGATTATTCTATGATATAGCATGACAAGAGCATGGCATGAATATAAATAGCATAAAACAAGACATTAAACAGATGAACATATTTAGAATGCAAGTGTAATATAAACAGAATGTATATAACAGAATGTAACAGAATGTAAACAGAATGTATGTGTAATATAAACATTCTAACATTAAGTGTGCTAAATGATAAAACCTAAGAACTCATAGAGAATGGTGCGACAAATCGATTGTGAGATGATTGAAACATGAAACACCTATTAAATACAATACGAGGTATATGATAAACATTCTGAAAACAGAAACATTCATTTTCAAAGACGTCTCATTTTATTATGTAGTGTATTACGAGCATCAGTGATTTCTAATTGTTGACAATATAATCTAATGGATCTTTTAATCCAAATTTTTCGCATTGACTCTTCGAATAAATGATGGTGATCAGTGCATGTATTTAATTTGTTAACGGTTTTAAGTTCTTCAAATGTCAGATCAACTATTCTTTTCACTATATTTCTTCTCAATATAAAAAATCGCAATTTACGAGAAAGGTAACTTTCTAAATTTATCATAAACGCTAAAACACTACTATTAGGATACATCAAATGCGATTCTTCGTCAAATTTTCGTAAGCTAGTAAATGAACTTGCTGGAGGAGCAACACAAATGTACTTTTCGCATTCAGCGCATTCTCCGACTGATTTCAAGAATGAGCCAATTGCGGAACCAATACAGTATATCAGTCCATCAAGCTGTGAGGAGGTACGATGAACAACAGCATTACGATACAGATGCTCTATTGCTTCGGATCTTTCTTTTCGTGGCAACAGGTCACGCGAATTTCCCACTTGTGACGGATTCTCCACTGGAGTATTAGAGACAGTAGCTTCCTTTCGCTCTCTTTGAATGGATTCTGAAATACACAACATGAGTACTTGCATGAATACATCAGAGCAATTGTAGAAATCATAGAACATCAACTTTAGTGCATAAAAACAAAGTGACATATACACTTACTCAACGTATCCATCAATGAAAAAAGATTATTTTCGTTAGGCTCACTGACGTTGCGCTTCTTCCCGACAGCCCTAATCATCAGACATGCCGAAACTAAGCGTAGGGTAGCTCTGAAGATTCCAGCATTTGGTGATAATTATGTCCGTTATGGCCGCGAATAATGCTAAATAAATTCTGTAATGTAATTAATTTGTATTCATACATTTGATGCTAGCAGTCTTATCATGTGTCAAATCAGAAATATTATTTACATTAAACTTCTATATATACTGGATGATCGACATCTGTATAAAACTAAATATTTCGAGTAGGTCAGGTATAAAATTTCAATAATTCAGTGATAATTATTCAATATGATGGCCTATTTATAAATTTTGAAATGATAAAATATCAAGAATCACTTAGTTATTCTTAGAATTACACTTACCTCCAAACCATCCTGGTTGAATCTTCCACTGAGTACGAAAATGAAATTGTATTTTAAAATTAATGTCTCTAAAATACACTTCAGACCTGAAATACATTGCAGCCATCCAATCTTGATCGGTAAGTTACTTCTTGAATTCATAATCACCCAAGATTGAACCCAAAACGAGAATTTGTCCAAACTCTAGGAAGAACATTCATGAAAATATTCATATGAAATTTGTTTGACCAGCAAATATTTTTAAAATATTTCACTTACAGACAACACTGATTGGAGATTATCCGCATACACTGGGCGCTTCTGTAAATCAGCAGTACTACCGATGCAGTTAAATAAGTCAAATAATTCGTTGACCTTTTCTACAAATTTGTCGTTCCTTCCGCTTCCGCCGGTAGATTGCCGTGTTGAATGTGGCGACGTATAGCTGTAAGCGTTTGAATAAAAAAATATATGTGATTTAAGAAAGTAAGTACAATATTACATTCTGAAATGTTTCTGATATCGAAATATGAATCATCTATCCTCACCTACGGCACAGCTTCTGCAATGAGGGTACACTTATACCAATGTGCTCACTTAGGTGATGCAATTTTCCTTACATCATCTTATGAGATCTATGTGCTTCATTTCAAAATTCAAAAGTCAAAACGTATCTCGACAGGGAACACGGATATGCTACATATGAAGTGGTTTTGTACAGACTTCGCAACATGAATGACACTGGAAGGAGAGGACAATGTGTTATGACACGAATACAAGTCTCAATAATCATTCCAGCCATTTTTACAGTCATTCATGATCATATGTGAGTTTTGGCAGACCCTGTAGTTTCAAATAATTTATCTTGCAAGACCAAAGCATAAATGAATTCAACCTACGCTGTGAGGCAGAGTAAAAGGTCCAGAGACACTTAAACGATGTTAAATGACACAATGCAGTACGGTCCGTCTGAATGAGGTTTTGGATTAAAAAAATATATCATCGCCGAAACCAATTTTTTTGAGCATAGTGACCCTCTAGGAATGGGAAATGAGCAAAAAGAAAATCTTTTAAATTACAGATTTTTATTTACGGCCTATTTTCAATATGGCAGCCATTTTTTCGTAAAAATCGCATGTCTAATGCATTTATTAGGGCTTAAGGCATGCTACGTTACATGAATTAGCATTTTCAGATCACAGAAGAGTAATTCATCCAATAGTTAAAATCCTAGAAGGGTACCATGCAGTTCAACCACTGTTTATAAGTAGTATGTCGTGTCTTGAATAGTATTTCTTAACTTCGGAATATAATGTCGATTAAAATATGTTTTGTTTGTTACTTTCGTTTGAAGGTGAACTTATTCCGGTAAGACAAAGCAAAAAGTCGAAAATTTTACTGAAATACACTGCACAAAGCTCGTGTTCTCTCGAACCGAGTCTCGAACTGCTATTTAAACCCGGGCTAAAGTCCAAACTATCCAGAGCCACCCACGAGTTTGATGACCTGTTTGCTGTGGAGGAATTGGATTTCCTCTGCCTTGCTAAAGATGAAGTGAGCGATAGACGCTCGAGATCTGCAGTTTTCTGCAAAGATGTCGATGAACTAATTGATCCAATTGTGGCCAAGAGAAACTTGAGTAGAGATGATTTGCTCATTCGCATTGGTATTGATGGAGTTGGGGGGTTTCTCAAGATCGGTCTATCAGTCTTTGAATTAGATGATCAAGGTCCGACTTCTCAATCACGCCGTTTCCTGTCTTCAGGATTAAGTTGCACGTTCAAAGACTCTGGTGTCAAGCGCTGTATGATAGTGGCATTAGTACCAGATGTTCAGGAAAATTACAACAATGTCAAATTGTTGTGGATCAAAGCAGGATTTAATGCTATGCGGCACCAACTTTCCATTGCATGTGATTTGAAATTGTGCAACATGCTTTTAGGGCTCATGCCACATGGAAGCAAGCATTCATGTAGCTGGTGCACTGCGGAAAAAGGCAGACTAGGAGTTATAGGTGCTCCGCGGACAATGGCTTCTCTGAGTGATCAGTTCTGGAAATATTTTGAGTCCGTTAGGGACAAACGAAATGCAATGAAATTTACTAATGTCATTCATCCGTCCACAGTGCACACATCAGATTCTTCCACTCCCAATATTGAAAGCGTCCCCCCTCCAGAGCTTCATCTGCTGTCTGGACCCACAGCTACACTTTGTTCTGGTATTGAGAAGGAATGGAGTAGTGCAGAATTGTGGCTACGTAAATGCAGTGTAGTGCGTAAGGCAATGCACGGAGGCAGCTTCACTGGAAACAGCGCCAGGAGTCTCTTGCGCAATGTCGATTTACTTCAGGCGATGTGTCCAAATAATCCCAGTGTCTTGAAATTTGTGAGGGCCTTTCGTTGCTTCAATGATGTTGTGACTTCTTGCTTTGGAGATTCCCTACAATTCAGGAGATACATCAGTAAGTTTCAGGCGGCATATGAACAGCTGCCTCTGAATGTGACTCCCAAGATCCACACTATCATATTCCATGTACCAGAATTCTGTGAGCACACACGAAAATGACTCGGCCAATACAGTGAACAATGTATTGAGTCCCTACATCACAGTTTTGCAGACATATGGAAAAACTTCAACATTTTTGAAAGTCATCCCCAGTTTTCAGATCGATTGTTGCGATCTGTTTGTGTTTATAATTCCAGACATATTTGATGAATTAATTTTTATGATGCTTGCCCTGTTCGTGTTTTCTGAATGAATACATGTTTATTTCAATCAAATTTGTGACTTTTTGCTATGCCTTACCGGAATAAATTCACCTTCAAACGAAAGTAACAAACAAAACATATTTTAATCGACATTATATTCCGAAGTTAAGAAATACTATTCAAGACACGACATGCTACTTATAAACAGTAGTTGAACTGCATGGTACCCTTCTAGGATTTTAACTATTGGATGAATTACTCTTCTGTGATCTGAAAATGCTAATTCATGTGACGTAGCATGCCTTAAGCCCTAATAAATGCATTAGACATGCGATTTTTACGAAAAAATGGCTGCCATATTGAAAATAGGCCGTAAATAAAAATCTGTAATTTAAAAGATTTTCTTTTTGCTCATTTCCCATTCCTAGAGGGTCACTATGCTCAAAAAAATTGGTTTCGGCGATGATATATTTTTTTAATCCAAAACCTCATTCAGGCGCACCGTGGCAGTGACATGCACATGATGGTTGGCAGTTAATTTGAATCACTTCTTCGTCGATGAGGATCACGTGTCTTTTCCTGCATTAGTTCCACATCAGCGCCGTCAAATTCCTGATTTTCTCTCCATTCATCCATTGTCCCTTTTCCAGGTGGCAGAAAAATGGAAGCAATCACAGCTAGAATTGAGGCGATGAAGAAAATGAGCATCGGTAGAGCTATCCAAACCATTTCATCCAAACGTTCCACAATAGCAGCCAATATCATGCCAACTCGACCAAAGCCAGAAGAAAGTCCAACACTCGTCGCGCGCACGTTTGTTGGGAACAGCTCGGGCGTGCGAACGTAGAGCATCGTCAACAAAGCGTCACTGAACACCAATCCTATCGTAGAAACAATAACCACAGGCGTTCCACGTAGACCAAGAAGAATCAGAACGAATCCTGCCAGAAGAGAGGCGCTGCATAAACTATACAGGATTGTCAATGGCCACTTCCGATCAAATAAACGGTATACCATATACTGGATAAAATTACCGGGTAAACTTGTAAGACTTCCAAACAAACCAATAAGAAAAGGATTGCTGCCCAGCCGGACTGCGTTAAAGTTAAGACCGTAATATATGAAAGCTTGCATTGGCCAGATAAGCATCATCAGAAGTAAACGACGCCTAAATTTTGATATTCGGAAAATATATCCAATATTTGTCACAAAGTCATTTTTGACTGATTTTGAGTTTTCTACTTTGGTTTGCGCAGATATCAAGTCTAAATCTCGCCGAATCGCTAATGAATCATCAGGAGAAATTGGCCGCCGATTCCATTGCATTACTTTAACAATTTGTTCATGCGCCTCATCAATGCGACCCCTGGATAGCAGCCAGCGGGGACTCTCCAACCACAAAAAGTAACCTGATAGGTAAGGCAACATTGTAATAAAGAAAAATGAATAAGCATATCTCCAATTGGGCATTAAGTAAAATCCTAGTACGATAAAACACCGTGCTCCCAGTCCAATATAGATATTTCTCATGCAGCCGACCGCATTTCTTTGGTCTACAGTAGTCCATTCGCTTAATATAATGACGCCACACATAAATCCAAGAGAACCCGTTGTGCCAGTAATGAGGCGAAGAACTGTAAAGAGCCAAATATTGCTAACTAAAGAAGTTGACAATCCTGAAAGGATATTAAAAACAACAATAATCAGACAGGTTCGACGTCTCCCGAATCGATCACAAAGAGGTCCAGCTAGTGTTAAACCAATCAGCATTCCAATGATGAAAGCCGTGTTTGATAACGGAATGAAATATCGACGTTCGCAAACTATTTCGAACTCTTCACCAAAGCTACCAGAGACTATTTCGGTTGATTTATCAAAAGAAATGCCGTTTTGACATTTTTGAGTTGTTAAATTTGAAATAATTGTGTCTCTCAAATGGACTGCATCTTCTAATGTCGTGTTTTCAGTAAGACGAGACCACAACTTTTGAAGATTATATTCCAAACAAGGCTGAAAGAGTTGGCCAATCATGGGAGGTGCCTGCGGGTTTGCTTTGAATGGGATTGAAAGATTAAGAATTGCAGATCTTGGCCATGTAAAATTCTCCAAGACTGGCTGGCGACAGTGATGCTGCGGAGTTAAAAATGCAAACTGAGTGAAGAATTGCAAAGGTGCGTTCGTGGACATAAAGATGGATATGAAAAACCCAACGTGCCACAGTCCTATGCGACCAACGCGAATAGCTAAGAAATCATCAAAATACATAATGATCAGCCACTAGAAGCGCTACGAGACTGCCACTCAATGATGACTGTAGGTGCATGAACAGAATAATCGGTTATATAGATGCAAGAGATGAGGTCAAAAACCGATACAGCAATTGCTTGATGTGATGAACGAGATAGCATTGACAAAAGTTTGAGTTCAATCAAAGGTGACCGCACTTTCGGACTACAATCTAGGTCTACAGATGAATTTGTAAAACAGAAGCTGCAGCACATACATTGCTCTGAGGTCATCAAGTAGAAAGTGATCTACATGGACGAGTGAACTTTGCTCTGTAAATCATCAATTTGCAACATATTGTCAAATAGCAGTATGAAGGTTAATGAGATTTTTTAAAAAGTAACTATGAAAGTGCCATCATAGCTTCTGAAAATTTCTCAAGAAGTGACACTAAAATTCATGTGTGTAACATAAGCTTAATTTAGCTTCACGTAGAATGTGAAACTAGTGATAACAGAAGACATTTTCAGCATGATTCTGCTTTTCTTTGGAAATTCGAATGAGCTCAAGTGAAATAGTTTGTATATTAGGACGGGAGCTAGTGCCACTTTCTTCCTAAATTCGCACACGAATGACTTAATAGCATGGATTTGTGGATCCTGAAAAGCTGAATACAAATATCAAGTTCCTGAGTAGTGTCACAACCAGAAGAAGGATCTCTGAACAAATCGTTCAGGACGGGAGCTAGTGCCACTTTCTTCCTAAATTCGCACACAAATGGCTTAATAGCATGGATTTGTAGATCTTGAAACGCTGAATGCAAAAATTAAATTCTTGAGTGTCACAGCCATGCAGTCGCTTTCGGTTATAGGCAAGGTTAAAGGATTCCCAATCCAATGATAAAATTCAAGAAATATCTATGGATTGTGAAACTCTTGGCAATTTTCATACATTTTCTTTTGCAGAAAAGAAACTATTGATCAGAATGTCATGAAATTTGAAACATGAGTGAGTTCAGAACATCAACTTCGATTTAAAAGTTAAAGTGAGTGACTTAAGTTTAAATTGAAAATTATGTTTTGACTTAATATTGGCGATTTTGCTCAATTTGCAGAGGCTCTCAGACATCAAATATTGAATCATGTGACGCACTTCAACTTTTATATCGAAGTTGATGTTCATGTTATTCTGATAAATAGCTCATTTTCTGCAAAAGTGTTCACAATCCATAGATATTTCTTGAATGTTACTATTGGATTCCAATGGGCATCCTTTAGCCCTACCTATAGCATAAAGCGACTGGCCGTGACACTTACGATCTTCAGGATTCAAGATCTTTAATTAACATGCATTTATATGCCATGAAACAAAGTCGGCTCATTCGGAAACGGGCCAAGGATTATGTCATCAATGTAACTACGGTATAGTTTGAGTTTTATGTTATTAACTTCTAGCTTTTTCAAGGACAATTCTTTTATATATTTCATAAAAATAATCGCAATAGATAATAGTGGCCCAAATATATATTAGAATTAGAGTTCCTCTGATGATGGCCGGCAGTGCCGGTCGAAAGATCTAAGCGCTTTTAATTAGAAAAACGACGTTTTGGTTTTCTTGGCCACTATCAGCCTTACTGGGATTCCGCCTCAAATTACAATGAATAACCCAGGCTCACTATTTGCAACACCACGAGACATGTTTCGGCCTGTTGGGCCTCATCAGTCGTGGGTAGGTTTGAACCAGCGACGTCGGAGCTAGAGGACGTGCAAACATAACCTCTAACCACAAGGCCACCGGACCATCTGTTGAGAGCGTGAATTAGCCAGGAAGGCACTGCTTTAACGCAGCACGTGGAGGGCGGACTGCTTTCTGCAATCACTTAATACCGCATCCGAGATTGAGGCGCTTCACGCAGGCGCTACTCAAAACATGTAATGAGTAGCGCCTGCGTGAAGCGCCTCAATCTCGGATGCGGTATTAAGTGATTGCAGAAAACAGTCCGCCCTCCACGTGCCTGCGTTAAAGCAGTGCCTTCCTGGCTAATTCACGCTCTCAACAGATTTTTAGTTCTATTCACCCAGACATAAAATTTACTATAGAAGCACAAGAAAATTGCGCTTTAGATTTACTCTGGACATGCGCATATCAATAGAAAGAGTTTACTTCCAGCCATACAATAAAGAAGATCATTCTGGGTTATGTCTCGATAAATTCTGCAATGTTCCAGATTTCGTTAAGCAAAACTTTATTAAAAACACAATAAATAGGTTTATGTTGCTATGATAGCGATCGTGTTGAACGTCATGTAAACGACTTTAAGGAAAAACTAAGAAAAAATAACTATCATTGGAAATATGTTAATCAAGAAAAACACCCTAAGCAACATAAGGACCCCAGTAGCTTGGAAGCGACTGGATGGAAGCGAACTATTTAATAGTCCTATACCGAGACGTAAACGAAGTCACGGTAACAGAAAGCGTAAGTCCAAAACGCTTCATGAAAATGACAGCGTATTGCTCACTGAAGACTTAAGAAGTTTATTCATTAAGAAACAATTTCATTCATTTTACAAGAAATTAAAAACAATTAAAATTTCGTTTTTGAGGGAATTGCATAACGAAATTAGCACTGAAACAAGTGATTTTTCCTATATTTTAACCCCTACCGTATCAAGGGTGGCCATTTTTGCCCACTCACTCAGTTTTTAACAATGCGCCACTCTTTTAGTAGAGGGTTTCAAATATCAAGCTGTTCTATGTTTAAAGGTTTTCGAATGACGTTTCAACTAGACTTGTTTTTGCTTTTAAATGATCTGTTCTATATTCTTATAATTAAAAAAATTAATTGGCTGGACACTTTTGGTCAACCTTAGTATTCCACGTTGTGTAAAAAAACACGTGATGTCAAAATTGATTTATTCTTTCTTTTAACTTATTACTCCAAAATACAATAGCTATTCATTAATTGCGCATTAGTGAGGCGCAATTTACGTTTCCACTCGTATAATATTTTTCTTTCTATACTCGTATGTGAATTATCTGTCCATATTTTCTGACTCAGTGATAACTCAGTGATGAAGTGATCCGAAATCAAAATGGAAAAGACTTTATGCAGTGGAAAAATTGGTGTGACCGTGTTTGCATTGTTGTGTGATTTACCGAGCGATGTACCATCAGGCGCAGACTTGCTGCCTTGCTGACTCACTAAACGTCGCTTGGCTGCTATTATTTCCAACCTTGCATTTGCGTGTGGCTCGACCGGTGATATTCTCAACCTTGAAATCAAGCAGTCAATCATATGTCGATGTGCTTGCTCAACGGTATGACCCATACTGACGCTTTCAGCTCGTGATATTCATTCTAAATCATGTAGAGACGTTTACATGCTGAAGATATTGCAGATGCGATTATGATGGATGATGATGACGGTGACGAGGCTAGTGAAGATGAAGCGAACATTATTGAGAACTGTGATTCTGATATTGACGATATTGTCTCTGTTGAGGATTTATCTGAAGTGGATGTTGACGATGGAACTGACAGCAGCGATGAAACTGACGACGATAGTGCAAACAAAGTTTTCGGAAGGAATGGTTATCAATGGCGAACTAATCGTCCTCATGTCGCCTCTTACCGACAGCGAAACATTGTGAAAATTGGCTACCACATGGGTTGACTCCACGCGTTGAAGCTTGTGAAGACATACATGTAGCTGATTTTTTCTTCTTTTTCATGACACCTTTCATTTCACAGAAGATTGCCCTGTATACAACCAAGAGAATCCCATCTGGTGAACCGGATTTGACAGAAGAAGAAATTTACGCATATTTTGGACTATTAATTCTATTTGGTGTTACAAAAAAACACGATGTCAGCATTCCGGAGATTTGGTCTCAAACTTCCTGTCATTTTCTTCCGATCGCTGCTCTCACTATGAGTCGTAATAGATTCCAAGCTATCTGTCACAATCTATGTCTGGATGATATCGATGCAAGGCATGAAAGAAATAATGGTTCGGACAAGTTTTATAAAGCACGTGAATTATTTGAAATTGTGAGAGAAAGACTTGTTGTTGCCATGGAGGCTTCCGAACAGTTGCGTATCGACGAAACTCTCTATTCCTTCCGAGGTAAATGCAGGTTCCGGCAATTCACGCCGAATAAGCCAGCGAAGTATGGCCTCAAGTACTGGAACATTTGTGATGTAAAGACTGGCTATGTATTGGACACGAACATATACTCGTACCTTGGAAAAGCTGGTTATCAAAGAGCAAGAAATGTGGGTGAAAGTGTTGTGATGAAGCTTGTCCGTCCTTTCATTAAAACTGGACGTGGAATTACATCTGACAATTATTTTACCAGCATCTCTCTAGCAGATCAGTTATGGAACGAAGGACTCACAATTGTTGGCACTCTCCGCAAAAATGAGACTGAGATACCCAGACAATTTCTGCCCCACAGGGATCGACCTGAATACTCAAGCAAGTTTGTATTAGATGGACCGAAGACAATGGTTTCATATGTCCCAAAGAAGAATAAGGCTGTGATTCTTCTGAGCACTCAACATCATTCGGACACGGTGGCAGACACAGAAACAAGGAAACCAGAGATCATCACTTGTTATAATAGTTCCAAAGGGACCGTTGATTCTTTCGACCAGAAAATTGGGAAATATACTGTCTGTCGCAAAACCCAAAAGAGGACTGTGATTGTTCTGTACTATCTTCTCGATTTGAATGTAACGAACAGTGTCATCCTTCTGAAGATCAAAAACCCTTCGGAAATGCAAGTGCATCTAAATGACAAATTGTTTCGGAGAAAAACAATTGAGGATGTCGGACACAAGCTACTCGCACCTTGTCTCAACGCTAGAATGGAAAGCCGGAAGTCCAACAAGCTACTACATTCTAGCCTATCTAAGAATGTGTAACGATTTTTATATTCTATTTAAAAGAAGTACATGTATATGATACATCACTGAATCGGGACTCTATTGCATTCCTCTCCTGTAAGTAGGCACTAGTGGGATTTATCAGAAATTTCGCAGAAGTACTGAATAAGTAATGAATGTTTCAACGTAAAATGTAAGTAAGACAATAATGATGAATAACCAAAACGATACATAGGAAAAAAACAGATTAAAGCGGACAGGAAGATTGTTGGTTGAAGTTCGGCAGGCGTCAGATCGAATAGTAAAACCGAAATGCACCAAACCAACGTATGATATTGCTAAATGTTTTTCAATTTTATCTTCATAATATCAAGAGGTCTGTTCTATTTTCAGGTATGAAACGGTATCGAAGGAAACCGATCAAACGGAACAACCATAAGTACGTGAAGAGGTCGATGGTTGACAGTGACACGGAAATGAGTGACCTTGGCTCCTCTGATGAAGAACTGCTGCTATAATGATTTCAGCGCTGGTTTGTCACGTTTGCTTACATCATCGCCTGTTACTTTCTTAAACGAAGTGAGTGATGAATCCGATGTGTCAACAAATTCATCGGACTGCTCGGTTGATAACCCAGTATGCCCTCAATCCCTGGTTTCGGTCGACGAATTCTCAGATCTTTCCCTATCCCTTAAAACCCGATTTGGAATATCTGATGTAGGTGCAAAAGCTATGTTAGATTTATTCCATAAAGTACTTCCGACTCCACATGCATTTCCAACAATGAGTCAGTTGCGACGAATCGCAGACCGTGAGACATCTGATAACTGGACAGAAATCAAAGATGACAAGAATGTGTTTTATGCATTAAATATTCAAAGTCAGCTTGAAACAACGGCATATTTACTTCATACAGCGACGAAATTTTGAATATTGCGAAATCCAAAGCATTTGTTCAAAGTGATGATGAAGATGTAAAGTACATATACTTATAGATTAATACAGATGGTGTTGCGTCGGCTTTCCAATCTAAAAGATATCAAATTTGGCCTCTTGTTGCCTCGATATTGAATTTGAAGCCTCGTAAAAGACGGAGATTCGACAATGTGTTGCTGTGTATGTTGTATTATGGCGAAACTAAGCCTGATATGAAGAAATACTTACAGTTGTTTGTAAACCAAGTAAAATCCGTTTGTTTTATTCATGATGTATTTACTGTTAAAATCAAAATAGTCACCCTGATCGCGGACTTGCCAGCAAAAGCCCAGTGTCTGAATATTGTGCAGTTTAATGGTTATTTTGGGTGTCCCAATTGTCTTATTCGAAGAGTGTATGATACAGATTTGCGTAAGATGCTTTACCCTTTCAATGATTCGTCTCCGGTTACAGATATGACAACTTATGCGTTACAGCTAGCTGAAGCTGACAGGACAGGGAGACCATGCTGTGGTGTCAAAGGTCCTTCCCCTCTTGCTTCAGTTATGATTCTGCCAATTGTACCGTTTGACCAAATGCACCTCCTCTATTTGGGTATTGTTAGATCTATTCTATCACATATAATTTCTCGAAAGCTTATAGATCAAGATGCGGTTAGCAATACATTAATGAATTCCAAAGTACCAACTTCATTTAGCAGAAAGCCTATATCCCTTTCATTCTCTCCGAAATTTAAAGCAACCAAATGGAAAATTATCATCTTATATTTTAATTGTTGTTTTTATGATTCCATTCAAGATTCAGTGAAAGTAATTGTGACTGCTCTGGGAACTATTGTGTACATGCTGAATAGGAGAACCGTATCCGACGATGATTGTTCAAATTCCCGTTACCTTATAAATTTGTTTCAAGAAATGTACCTTCAAACTTTTAGAAGGGGTATACAGTCGTTCTCGATGCATGCACTACGACACTTACCTGATCAGGTAAAACATTTCGGTGCATTATGGGCCTCTTCGGCGTCAGCGTTTGAGAGTAGCTTTTACCAACTTAAGCGGACATTAAGTGGGACGCGTAATGAAGGTCAATTAATGGTTAAACGTTTCTTGTTGAAGAAGTCATTGTTGAGAAATATGGACGCTGCTGATGATCGTCGTTCTAATGCAGTGGTTCATCTAGGAACATCATCGAAAATTTCTTTAAGTGAAAGAGACTATTTCAATATTAATTACAGTATATCATTGAGTGAAACCGCACATGAAATTTTCCGTTTCAGAACAAACGATGCCGTTTTCCACTCATATCACTATTCTAAAAAACGAACCTCCGCTTCTTTCTATGGTGTTACAAGGGACCGGAATTATGTACTCATTGACCACATAATCGTGAACAATAACGAAATTTTCTGTTTGTGTACGATACTTCGCAAGTTGTCTTCTGTTATTGATCTGTTAGATGGAAATTATCGATATCTTCAGATTTTGAAGCGTCATTGCCAGACATATGTAGTTGAAAATGGGCAATATTGTGTACTTCCTGCAAATTCATTTGTTAACCATCTCATTGTAGTTCGACATAAAGATTATATGTTCGCCACCCCTACTCTTGATGATTTTGAGCATGACTATAATTTCGAATTGTATTTTGTGAATTGATTTTTTGTGTATTATCTGTCTGTCTTGGGAGATTAATGTTTAAATAAAATTTGAAAAAAATAAATTGATTTTAACGTAACTTATTCTTAAATTGTAAGGATTCCGAAAAGACAAAACTCAACCATTTTTCTTAATGGCTGAATATTAATTTTTCAGTTTAAAATATACATAAGACATGAAGATAATTACATTGCATAAAACGAGGTAATTTAGAACTCTTAAGAGCCACAGCGTCTCAAGTTTTACATCGACCTATAACCCCGTAGCTGGAAGGCAGACGTATTGAATGTTGACTTTACGTTCCAGCAATTGTCGGAGTAAAGCACTGCGTAATGCTAGAGAAGTGGATAGAGTTGTAAAACAGGCCTATAAGAGAAATATAGAGAAGTTAAAATCACTGAAATAATTCATATGTATTAGGGAAGTAGTAATTTAATATTTTTCTATTTTCTGCTCTATTAACTAAAACTTAGATAGAGTGTAATAACATATTCGTTCGCTACATTGTAAGTCAAATACAGTAAAATCTCTCTAAACGTATTCCTAAGGGACCACACTAAAATTTCGTTAAAGAGAATGATATCCATATATTTAATAAATTTTTTAGATAAAGAAGCTATTCTACATACTATTGATGTACACAATAGGTTCATAGTAGTATATACGTACATTCGCTGCTTGTCAACAAAGCAAAGAAAACCAAATAATGAACTAATGTTAGGCCAGCCATATTGTACTGTGGCGGTTGTGATAATATCACAAACAGCATTCATCAATTGTAAAATGAGTAATACTTATAGAGTTACACAGATAAACTGAAGTGCATCTTAAGCGAAATTTGATAGCGTAATTGTTTTTGAGTATCAAGACGGGCAACTATTCAATAGTCACATAACTTTTACATTATTAATGAATAAAATCGGTATTTTTTCCCGTGAATTGCTTCCTCTACAAATTGACTTCAAAACGATGTTGTGTCAAAGAGTGAAACCAGTCAGCCAACCTTCACTCGCTAACTCATATCCAAGCTGTTTAGCCATAAATGTTATTCTCGTGTATTGACAATGTGAAGATCCATAGAGCTAGTTTCAGAAGCTTTTCATGTACCGCATCACAATGACTGGGGTGTTGCAATACATTAATTTCATTATTGAATTTATAAGCTCTCATGTAAAACGATGTTTTTATAATTTGTCAATTGTGACCAGTGTACTTCCACTTTTAAATGTAAAGATGATGATGTAAACTGAAACAATGAGATAACAGTGCACACATGCCGCTTTTATTTCTGATGTCTATCTGAGAAAATGTGCTTCTTTACCCATCGTCAATTTTGTAATGTCAACAAAATCTAAAGTTTGTCATATAGATTGCACTTAGGACGTAGAATGAAGTACGTTATAAGGAAGTTCGCTATAGATAAACAAATATTCATGTAGTCACTGACTTACATTTCCTTTTCTGCCAGCTATCTTATCAAAGACCAATAACTACCTAATAATTCAAATGGATTCTACATGTCAAGGAAATGCTGTTTGGAGACTGTGTCAAAACACCCCAAGAATTGAAATATTCGTAAGTTCAGAAGTAAATTTTTCGCTTTGAGAAATTGTGTCCTCAAATGCTCATATGCAAGCAAACTTAAATATTTTGTTATTTTTTGGTATTGAACAATGAAAATGATAATAACAACAAGCTATATTTTCGAAAGACACGCATTCTGATTACAACTACTAGTATTAAATGAAGAATAGACTTCAGACAATAGGATCATGAATATGAATCATTCGATAGATAAAGTTCTTTTCGTTTATTTCATTGATTTTTGTTCTCTGCAGTCGATGTAGCCTGGACTTTAGGCTCTTGTTTCTGATGTTGAAAGTCGATGGAGGACTTGTATGTGGTTCTGCAATATTTCATTAAACAGATTTCACTTTTCTCAATATTAAACTTGCCTTCACCGTTTTACTGTAGCCGCGTACCTCACTCCAAGCTTCAGATATTGTTCTATCCTCATCCAATAATTAGTATTCGTGAAACCCACGAGCTGGGAGCAGCATAAACAATTTTTCTGGTATTCATGGTCGAGTGTATGTTGTCTGGCTCCTCAACTTTTTATTATCTTCATTACTTAAAGGTCTTGTTGTATTTTCAATATCTTAGTGACGGGTGTCCATATGCAGTTTTTGTTTGAAATTGATCTCGAGGATTGTGATTTCTGTTGTTCTTCTGATGTTAGGAAGTTGTAACGGCTCCGTGTTGGTTCTGGGTCTATGAAAGATTGTGATTTTGTTTAGTTGATGTTGAGGTTCTTATTTAATGCCCACTCCTTTACGTGCTGTAATTTGACTATTTCGAAATTCTCCTGCGATGCAATCAGATGTGTCAGCTGCACATTTAATAATGACACTGCCTTTTAATCTGCTTATCCTTCTTGGATGTTCATCACTAGCTTACGCCACGATTCATCTGTACTTAATCATGGTGTCCTTCACCTGTATCATCGCATCACTATTAATAGATAATTTCTTTTTTCTCAGAATATTCATTCAATCTGTGTAATTGTCATATATTATTTCTGTATTACCCAGCGTTTCTTGGGAACGCGAGGATTCTCATGCATTCACGTTATTTTTTTACGAATGGGTATTCAGATAAAACCACAAAATCGGAATCCTCGAATTTTCCATTGTTTTGACCGATAACGATTCACTGTTTTTCATTAGCCTAATCATATCATAACTGTAATATGCTAAATCTTTGTTTCTTTTACAGAATTTCAGACAATCTAGTTGACCATCATTTGTTAGATAGAACGTCAGGTTAATATTCATGTGCTCACGCTCTTTTCTACGAATGGGTTGGAAATCTAGATGAAACTACAAAAGCCTATAAAGCAGCAATACGTAATACATCATCAAAACATGCTTGGCAAATGGCATCATCGGAAATGCTCTGTACAGTGTTAGATGAATTTTATCAACGATTTTAGGAATATTTAAATTGTTAGTTACTTAAATAATTTACAAAAACATTATAAGTAATTTATCTATAATATACGATTTTATAAGACATTTACTAGGTCTTGATAAGTTGAGACCTATAATAAATGAGACTTAAAAAAATTTCACTGAGTATTTAACAAAAAGTTTGTAAATTATTGGCAAGTATTTACCAAATATTTAATAAAACTAATAAGTTGAGACGACACGGGTATGGCACCAGGGTCCACTGAACCCCCCCTTAGATCTCTGAGGGTTAAGATTTGCAATTATTTTAGACCATAAAGTTGAAATTGTAGATACGATTGATATATTGGTATAGCCTACTGGAAAATCAATATAGTAAAAATTCTCGTGTATATGTATTATCCACTGGATAATTGCATGTAATTTTCAAGGAAAAGGTGTCGCTAAACATAAGATTTATTTGAATAGAATCGGACTTTTCATTTGTATTGCAGGAAAAGAATGTGACATAGCCTACATTTATATGTGCTGCAGCAAGTTTACAGAATTCAATTTGAGGCTTAGGCTAGATTTGACAGCAAGGTGATTTTTACTGATTTTATTTACGCACCTGTACTCATAACGCGCACCGGAGATACATGTAGTTGTTGTCAGATGAACATGGAATAGTTATTAATCCAAAGTTAACAGGTCTTTGGATGGGCCTATACAAAACCCAGTTTAGACTTTAAAGGATTAAATATAATACCCCAAAAGTGCCCTCCTTCAGATCGATGTTACACCTAAAGTCGTGCCGGGGTCCCTGCGTACATTATCGAAGAGTGGACATTATTATGTAACTAAAGAAACTCACCGACTTGACGAACAAAATTTCAATATCATTTTCGATTTGCGTTTACTCTGTCTGTTATTACAAAACGTTAACCTTCTTCAGGTTGAGAGCGTCGATTTAGTGAGAAGAATGAAATAGAATACCTTGTCATGCTGAACATGATGGGAATGATTGATAAAGCCGCCACTGATTTCTGCACTTTTCATAATTACGCAGCTCACCGTGCTCACCTTGAAAGGCCTGGTCCCATTGAAGGGGGCGGCCTAATTTTCCTCTTCCATTTCGAGCGGTCTAATGCATCCACGGTTGACGCTTCAATTATCTTAATGTCCTTAATCACCTGGCGCTCCCATGTTTTCTTTGGTCTCCCTCTGTTTCTTGGCCCTGGTACATGGCATTCCCAACGCTAGCCGGGTCTGGTGTTCGCGAGGTCTACGTACCACGTGCCCGTACCACCTCAGCCTGTGCCACAGCATGATCCCATCAATCGGATGAATCCCGAGTGCTCCGCGAATGTCTTTATTTCTCATCCTGTCTCTTCTCGTTACCCGAGGATGCTCCGCAACATACGCATCTCTCTTGCGGCGATCTTTCTCGTTGACTGCCCAACACTCGCTTCCATACAGCATCACTGATCGCACCATGGTTGTGTAGACCTTTGCTTTTAACTTTGTCGGCATCTTCTGGTCATACAGTACCCCTGATAATCTTCTCCAGCTTCCAGAAGCCGCTTGGATTCTTCTATTGACTTCTTTGTCGATGGTGCTGTCTTTATCTATCACAGACCCCAGGGGCCGTATGCTAGAACAACCCCTAACTTAGGATTTGCCTAAGTTAGGGGGAAAATCCTAAGTGGTATGCTTGAACGTCACCCCTAAGTCACTTAGGAAAAAATCTTAGGGGATCGCTGGGGGTACCTAAGTTAGGGTTAGGGGGTGTTGGTATGCTGAAACAAAGTTAGGAAAAAATCCTAGGAATTAAATCACAAAATCTTGACGAAATCTAGGAGAACTTAGACCCGCCCCTAAGTCAGGAAATATATATCAATTCTTCAACAAATTTTCTGTATGGACTAAATCAGTTAAACCTATTCAATAGTGGTTTAGATTTACTTTTATTTAACAGATACATAGTGCCTATGTTCATTTCCTAACAATTTTTTGACGCTTTACCCTGTATACAAAGGTTTTTGATTACGATGACACTTACTATCTGTCAGATAATTATTGTAGGCTATCAGCGACTAATATAATATTGTAGCTCGACGACTTCCAACTCCTGAAGAAATCGTGCTGAAGAAAGAAACAAAGAAGATCAGAAATATGACCATTATGCAGGAAAATGATCCGAATGATCAATACCCGGAAACATCGGCGGACGATGGAAAGGAACGCCAGCGAGAAATAATAAATAGATGCTTTCTTTAATTTCCTTATTTCTAAGTTGGACCTTGAATTTCTAGTAATTTTCGTATACACAATATTATTTGCATTGTCACTCTAGTGAATTAAGTCGTTTTCAAAAATAATCATCTACATTGGAAAATGGAAGGTTGTATTTGACGACATTATCTTGAATTAAGTTGACTAATCTCAATTCACGAGGAAGACTTTGTGTTGAGTTTATGAGAATATAAGAGCTTACATGTAATTATAACAGTATGAAAAGTGAAGCATGCAATAGTGATTACTTTAAATTTGCATTATTTGCAGCTCAAGTCATAAGATTGTATTGCCAAAGTATTCCAATATCAATGACACAGTTTATCTTTTTAATTCATGGTTTTTAATTATTTTTCACTCTTCCTATCTATAGATATTTTGACCATATTCTTTGATCATAGGTTACTCTTGAAAATTAGCAAATGCGAGTATTAAATTTAACATTTGAACTAACGATAAATTCAACCAAATGTTAACAGTTTTTGCAGTGAAAGTTCGTAAAAAATAAAGATCTTTGATGGAAGCTAATAATGGGTCGGATTCGTCCTGTTATATTCATCATTGGCATGATAAGATTGAATCTACAATATTTGCTGTGCGCTCCATTCTGATTGGTTGTTGAAATCTACCAGTACAATGTCAACTCATGTAATAATAAATGCTGGTAAAACATTTTCTACATCTATGTTAGCAACTGGTGGCACCATCTTCTCAATCATGAGATGACGATTATAATGCAGTCTATTTTGTTTAATTTGATGCAGTATTAGCTGAGCTATCGCCAATTTCATGTTTCGACAACTTTTGTGTTGACGATAAGTCCACGGTATTCACTCATTAGTTGAGTAATTAAGACGTGCACACTTTGAGGATAAATGTATTATTCCACATAACTTTGGAACTACTGCATCGATTTTGATAAACGAAACGTTGTCTTCATCGTAACAACAAGATGAATAAAACTGCAGTTGCAGTTTGTCGGTAACTGATATTTTTTCAAATTGTTTTTTTCACCGTCAATCAATCGCCGACTGCAGTTGGTGAGACAATTCGTTGTCAGGGTATGAAAATAAACACAGCTGCAGCAGTCCGGTGATCTGCCAATCAAGTGAACTTAGGGAGAGTCCCCTAACTTAGGGAAATGGTAGGGAACGTTCAAGCATACCGACTAGGATTTCACCTATCGAATCCCTAAGTTAGGATTCTAAGATAAAAATCTTAGGGATTGTTCTAGCATACGGCCCCAGGTGCTTGAAATGGTCGACCTTCTTCACCTGTCCTGATGGTAGAAACATCGTTCCGTCATGGTCTTCGGTTGGCATGCACTCAGTCTTATTAGCATTTACTTGAAGTCCATATCGCTCGATGGTGCGATTCCACTGGTTTAGCCTCCTCTCCAAAGATGATTTTGAACTATCCATGAGGGCAATATCATCTGCGTATAGCACTTTCCACGTTGGACCTGATCACTGCACTTGCGAAATCGTATCCATGACCAGGACAAAGAGGAATGTCTTTTTTCATAATTACACAGATAGCAACCTAAATGTACATGCATGTGCAATCCCGACAGTCATGACTATACAAAGGGCATATAGACCAACCAAGGGAAAAATTAAACAAGCAATAGGCCTATATGAATCTCAAGTTCATTTAACATAAAAGTTGTAGCTTATACATGTAAGTTTGGAAACTGAAGTACTTCCTTTGATGCAGATAATAAAACAATGTCGGCAAGGTTGGGTCTTGGGTCTTGGGTTCACTCTTGGGTTTTGGGTAGTATTGGGATGCGGACCCCCCCCCCAAGAGTGGGAATCCAAGAGGAAAGAAACTGACCATGAATGATCATTTGCGGTTTTCTTGGAAAAATTCTAATTAAGTATGTGAGCACCATAGCAAGTCATGCACATGTAAGCTTACATGTATGTGCATGTGAATATGTAACATTCTTCAACCACACGATTGGTCCCTCTATGATAAAAAAATGCTATCATCAACTTTGACATTGACCTACCGCAAATGTCTATCTGATAGTTTGTTTAATTAACTTTTTATCCCTAGAACGTACAATGAGGTCAATTGACCTAATTTCAATTTTCAATCGTTTACATTGAGCTTGATAAACACAGGATTTATCCCAGACTCCTTGATTTTGATTATTTCCCCTGATATGAAAGTCTCACAAAATTTTCCGAGAAACTGATTTTCAATTGTTGAGATAATAGGATAACTACATTTAGGTACAATGAGGTCAATTGACCTCATTATAAAATTAGCATTGAAGTGCTATGGAAGTGTAGTCTTGAAGACTTACTACGCGCAATTGGAAATTTATATAATAGAATGAAGTGTCAACGATAAATATGACACACTATAGAAGCAATGAAGATTGGCTGCATCCTGCAATTGTTTTCAATTCATCAGTCTAAAATGTCGTGCCTTGCTGATAAAAAACCTCATGAGTCACAACACAGCGTAAAAGCGTATCAAGAACAGTGTGATGTCAGCACTCTGCAGCTTATGAACGTCAGATGCCGTTTCTACTGCACGTGATCTTGACTGATCATGTGATTCTATTAGACACAATTATTAGAGATTATACAGAGAATGATATTGTTCTATTCCTCATCTATACTATTCCATACCGAAGTCATTCACTCATTCGATTCTGACATGAAACGTACCTTCATTGCTGAACGGGCTGCTGCACACTGGTCCAGAAGGTGGACAAAATTGGAAAATACAAAAGTTAGAATTCAAATGCAACCGCAATTTTCAATCAAAGATAATACCCATGCACAAAGGTAAATGCAATTGCTTTTGATATTTATCGTCGTTGGGAGGTATTAGGGAGCTCACAAAGTTGGCCCATTTTTATTGTTTTTTCATATTTTACTTGGTACGGCTTACATTATCTGCGGTGAAAGTGATTAATTCTGATTGCATGCATATTTTTACAGCAATGTTTTTTTCAGTGACGGAGAAGGTTCCCTTGTCCAGATTAATGCTTGTTAGAAGACTCTAGGTACGTTTGAAAATTTGCGACAGACAATTTAATTTCACATAAAAATTCGAAAAATTACTAGAAATGACGTGTCTTCAAGACAGTGCGAAAGTATCATGGGCAGCTATGGGCAGCAACAAATATACATTTTTGCGAACTATTGATGTGATAATTCAGAATAAAAATGTAATTGATCATAGAAATTCTAATAGAGCGATTCTCACGAAAGTCTAAGCGCAAATACACGACCGCAGATGTTTTTCGTCGCTTGATATGCTACTCAGGCCAATTGATCAGTTCCCTAAAAAAACCAGCAACGTCTAGGAAAGGCATAATTCACTCTGAAGCCCTGCAATTGTTGTCTGGTGCATTGATAGTGGGGAACTTGATCTTTGAGACTTGTTTATCAATTGTTTATGATTAATATTATTGTCTGAATTTACAATATAAAGTTTTTGTGGGTGTATAACGGAAGTTTTCTTGTTGCTATGCAAAATTGGTTGCCATAGCAACCGTTGCTAGGTGAAAATAGGGCCATTGAAATCCTTGATATCGATTTAGTGGGGGCAGTCATCAACTTTTTACCTATCCTTCATAATTTTCGCGCTATTAATTTTGTCAACCTAATTGCAATTCTGGACCACTGTGTGCTGTCGTAATATTGGAAAGTGACGAAGACTGTGTTTTGAGCAATGAAAGTGAAAGTGATGGCGAGTCAGTTCAAGAAGAAAATAGTGAAAAACTGCAAGTTGATAGTGACTCTGATGAAACAGACTCTTTTGACAATGACCATATATATAATACCTCTGAAACAAGATCGACGTACATGTACATCGATAAAAATGGTGAGGAATGGTTTTCTTCGCGACCTGGTAATTCTCAAGGACGTAACAGGGCTGAGGATGTGCTTAGACATCAAGGAGGGCCTACATGATACGCAGTACAGAGGATACAATCAATCATTATATTAGAAGATTCATTTCGGTTAATCATATCAGATAGCATTCTTGAACTGATAATATTATCTACTAACCGTGAAGGTCGTCGTGTTCTCAGTGAAGGCTTCAAAGACATTTCAATAGATGAATTAAAAGCATTTATTGGTATTCTTTTCCTGCGTGGTATATATCAAGGTCGGAAGGAACCGACCCAAAGTCTTTGGAACAATACTCACGGTCGTCCTGTATTTGCAGCGACTATGGGCTTCCAACGTATCAAGTCTATACTTCGATTCTTGAGATTCGACAATAAGAGTACACGAAGTGCTCGTTTTCGAACAGACAAATTAGCACCCATACGTGAATTATTTAAACTGTTTCAATCTAATATCGCGAAACTGTACTATCCGACGGAGGCGATTACAGTTGATGAACAACTTCTTGCTATGCGAAATAGATGCAGCTTCATCCAATATATCCTAATAAACCCGGGAAATTCGGGATCAAATTTTGGATAGCAGCTGATTCTACCCACAGGTACGTTCTTCAGATCGAGCCTTACTTTGGAAAAGAAAGAGACCGAATCCTTGTGGGCTCTGTAGGGGAAGATGTGGTTCTGCGACTTGTGAAACCTTACGCTGGAAGTGGGTGTAATATTGTCAACGACAATTTTTTTACTTCTTTGTCACTCGCCAGAAGGCTGAAAGAAGATAAAATGAGTTTGCTTGGTACGATGCGAAAAAATAAGCGGGAACTGCCTCCTAAAATAACTAGTGTGCGAGGTCGTCAGAAGTACTCGTCGAAGTTTGCATTCAATAATGACGCCGTGCTTGTATCATATGTCCCACGACGAAACAAAAATGTGATATTACTTTCTTCGGGAAGGCAGACAGATACTGTAGATGATTCTTCATGTCGAGAACCACTGATTATTCTTGAGTACAATGAATTGAAAGCAGGAGTGGATGCAATAGATCAGATGATGCGTCACTATACAACAAGGATTGGTACACGCCGATGGCCCCTTGGTGTATTTTGCAATGTGCTTGATATTTTGGCTCTGAATGCTTGCATTCTTTGGAAGGACATTTCAAACCAACCAGCGTTATCCAGATTTTCTTTCATCTATGATCTTTCAATGGCATTGATTTCTGATTTTAAACGCCAAAGAGCTAGCAGGACTATCCTTCATCCCACAACCGAAATTGCAAATGTCAGGAATAATGCGTCATCCTACTTCAGAAATCGCGAACAAAAGAAGCAATTGCCAATTTTGTGATACTTCTAAGCGCAATAAGACGAAATTGAAATGCTCGAGGTGCACCAAGTGGGTTTGTGGTACTCATACTGCTGTTTTGAGGTTGTGCATCAGCTGCTCCATACAAAATAATGACAAGTTTTTGTGATGAAAACGACGTTCATTTTGAAGAAAAAATATTTTGGAAAACAGTGATTTTTCTTGTACGTAAACCATAATGTTAAAAAATGTATTACTAAATATAACACAAAATATTACTTTACAAAGCAATGGATGTAGGAATGATAGTACATTAGTAGTAATAGTATGTTCATAATGATATAGTGTGCTTACTTTATACGCCTAATACCCAAAATACGGAATGTTTATTTGAATTATGTAAAGAAAATTATGACAACATGAATAATTCAGCTACTAAAAAAATAAGAAAACTTTATTAATCAGGCTAAACTACTATCATAAGACTAATTGAAATAAACGAGTGAAATCAGCGTTGAGATATATAGCTTATTATACAACTTGTATTAAACTTATTTAGAATGTTACATTATGAATTCATAATATCGTATAGATTTTATTGGTTTTATATCTATGTTAGGTCTATTTGATATCAATAAAAATAATCAACTTCAATGTCCTTCATAAAAATCTAGTTATTCTACCAAACCATGAGCCAATTACCAAAAAGATGCTTTGTTAACCATTATGAGGTCAATTGACCTCGTTGTACACTGTAAACTGTCACCTCCTAAAATCGAAGAAATCTGCATCCTAAAGCGCGACACACTAGAATTTTAGGAGGTTGCGTGAAATAGAATGCTGACATACTAAAGAGAACAATAACACTAGTGCGCTAGCCTCCTAAAACGCTTTGCTTTAGGATTTTTTTATTAGTTACGAATAGTGTCTCGCTTCAGTGTGTGATTTAGGAGGTGCTGGTTTAGAGTGTACACAGATGCATATTGTATTTTTGTACGTTCTAGGGTTAAACTATGCTTTGATTACCTATGGCTTCCTTGTGAATTTAATCCATTAAGCTAGATGTAATGCATATTGTGTTAGACAGAATTTTGTATAAATCATTTTCCGTGAAATAAAACAAATAATACATGAAAAAATGCAATGCATTAAACCAATACCTGCTGTTAAATTGGCAGCCTACAACAATTCGTAGATAACTTGCTTCATATAGCCTCTTGCCTTGAAAGTTAAAAACTTCGGCCTATATTGTTTATTCTACTATTAGGCTAAATTTATTAAAAATAGAAAGATATCGCTATCATTTAATGCAGTGAAATTCTTTGAATATTACTTCTTACGATTAATAAAAATATCGTAATATTTACATTTGTGCTATTTTCATCTTATACGAGGCCTATGTTATGTGTGCTTCGTTTCTCGATCAGACATGTTATAAGGAATGTAGCCTAGTCATGCATGTTGCTCTAATTAGGAAATTATCTGGCTGTAGACGTAAACAGGGTTGATGATACGAATACAGAGATAATGCCGATAATTAAAACTTTAACTGAATATTAATATGGCCTCAATTCCGCAATAACAAATTCATGTAATAAATAGTATTTAATATGAACATTAGATACATATCAGTTGGATAGCATATGTACAGTACAATGTGCTATGATTCAAAATGTCTTTATGCAATTTTAAATCTCAATCAAAATTCTAAACATGTTCTGGAAATTGTTGTTCCACTTCATTATAGAAATAGCCACTCTTGGGTCCAATCTTGGGGGTACCCAAGATTAGACCCAAGATTAATATTGGTCTTGGGTCTTGGGGGTACCCCAAGATTTAATCTTGGACTTGGAGGTACCCAAGCCCAAGTTTGGACCCAACCTTGATGTCGGGATGAATTTGTGCCCCAAAGGGTCATGAAGCGTTAAGGGGTGGTTGCAAGAGCCAACAGTGATGTCTATGAATGCCAAGACATTGCTCTGATTAAGCTATAAAAATTCGCCATCAAGCTGAAGCAAACTGTCGCCTCAAGCGTTAATTTCCGAAGCGTTAATTTCCGAAGACGCTAACTACTTGCCAATGACTAATTTATTGTGCTACCAATAACCTTAGCATGCTGTTTAGTGGATTTTTGCTTTGTCATAGACAAAATCAATGTCACACAAATTTCTTCTACAGGTAGAGGAAAACAAAGCATCAGAAAGGCATTCGCACTTAAACAAAATAAACGACCACGCCAGGACTCGAACCTGGAATCTCCTGATCCGTAGTCAGGCGCCTTATCCATTGGGCCACGCGGCCGACAGTGTATACTTTCAAAATGCGCAGTGTCGTTGGCGGTAAGACAATTCGATTACAGCATTCACGTGTGATCTGCTATCTGTGAAATATTTATGCTGTTCGAAGTGCAATTGAACTGGCATTAATGCTGTATGCTGTCTCAACATGACAGTGATTGAATTGATTGAATGAATAGTCTACTTACTTCTTATCTTCTCTCTCTCTGTCCGGAATTTAACATAATCTATATTCCGTAGCAAGTAATTCATCTTCTGCTATTGAACTTTCCTTCTAATCTTTGCTATTATCAATCATTGTCATGTTAGTATGAAAAGGTTCATCCTGTTAAATATGAAGAAATCCACACTTCGACATTCTGTGATTTTTAAACCAAATCTCTCAACCTCTTGAAACACCAAAAAGGATTCAGCAATGTAAATAAGTCAGATTAATTGTTATTCCTAATTAAATTTTATGGTTGGAGTAGTCAGGAATTTGCTGAATAATGTACCAAATTACCTGATGGACCAAATGATGATAACTTGATTAAAAGTGCTGAAAATGAATTAGATAAGCTTACGCATCGTTTACGTTGGAGTAACTTCTATAGCGACAATCAGAATTATTACGAATCTTTACGCAATCCTTTTAATAGAAATGCCGTCACTCTTCCCCCTAAGATGGATGAAGATAAGGAATTGAACATGGAACTTTTCAAAAAAAGGAGTAGAGATTTTCAAAAAAATTTAAGACGGAAAGGATGCTGCGCTAATTTACAGTAACATAAAGTGTTGAAAAGTAGTAGTAGTAAGTGTATATTTCATAAGACAAATGATAATCATAAAATCAAGAATACTTGTAGTATGCAATGTTTACAGAAAAGTTACAAAACAGTTTTGTTCAACAAGGCAGCGAGTTATGGTATGAAGACTGACGCATTAAACTGCGGCAACGGGGGATGAGTGGATGATTGCAATGTCTCAGTCTCTTTGGAATAAGCGGATGCAGAATATGGCCAGGATCGCTTTCGGCTTTCTTGAATAGCTTGATGCCCATTTTCTCTCTCTTCTTCTTGATTGATTCGCATTGACAAATGAACACATTCTCTCCGTTTGAGGTTGCAATCTGATGTGCTTGCTTGGAAATACGTTCCAACATCTCACTGTAAGACGAGGGAAGACCAATGAGCAGAGGACGGACGTAGTCTAGGTTGACCTTGGTTATTCATTTTCATTAAGTTGATGTTGGGAAACCAAGTACACAAGATGTTAATAATTCTTTTTTTTTACTTTTTATTTTTTAAAAATAAAAAAATAAGATAAAAATAAAACAAAAAAAATAATTAAAAAAATAAAAAAAGAATTATTGCCATCTTGTCTACTTGGTTTCCCAACATCAACTTTACAGTAACATAAATTATAGTCCGGAAGCCAGAACGAGTTTCTGCAGGGAACGAAGCAGAAAGTGAGACTTTCACAGAATTATATGCACCCTATGCCTACTACGAATCTGCCGAGTCAACTACGCGTCTGCCGAGTTCTAGTGAGTTCCTCTTCTTGTCAGAAAGTATCAAAGAAAAACACATGTAAATCCAATAGGACGCAAATTGCAGTTTTTGGCTAAAATGAAATTCTGCATGTATTATCTGATCGCTACGAAACCTATATAGGCTACCAAAGCGATATTGTATCCGCTTTCGTAGTTAAATATTTGCTTTCGTACATTTTGCTGGAAATATATACGAAAATATACCAAATGAAATAACTAGAGAAATAGCTTGTAGGAACTCAGTGTGGTCTACAATATAATCAACAGAACTAAATTAAAGCGCCTACAATCTGTTTTTGGACTGCTGTTGCGCTACGTGAGCAGTGACGGCGTATAGTTTATAATTCTACATCATTTGTTTGTATTGAAATAATTTCTCCGCAGATTTAAACTCAGTACCTCTTTCATTTTAATCGACATCTGAATCATGTTACAGTGCAGCGTGTGTAATTTCGCCACAAGTCGCAGATATTCTTTTTATGAATTGTGAATGTACAAATGCACTTCCATAATATGAATTGTGTTGATAGACAATGGCGTGTGTTGCCAGAATATATGAAACATTTGTTGATATGTGTTACAAATTTCTCGCTAAAATATGCTAATTTGAATGTTTCCGATTTTGTGATTGTTTTTTCGAATGTAACTAAGTTTAACATGTAAATAATTTTTTCAAAAAATGGACATGAATTGATGACATGCGTGCTAGATTGACAATTGAAACTACACAAAGGACTCTACCTGCTAAATTTTAATTAGCAACACTACAATAGACGTTATTTTAGTGCGCGCACTATAAAATTGCATGCCATTTATGAAGAATAAAAGTTTGGCAAACGTTATGTTAACACGCGCATAGAAGTAGAAGCAACGATAATCAGTCTTTCAATTTTCTGAATTATCGAGCATCGAGAACTGCATTGAAGCAGTCCTCACCATGGACTTGCCCACACATATGGCAGTGAACATTTTTGTGACGTTTAGCGATTGCTTATTTATCTCTGTTTTTACGTGTAAACAGTGTCTTATGTCACAAGAGACAACTAGACAACAATCATATGATGCGCAGTTATTTCTTTTTGATTTGACCAGTCTTTCACAAAATAATTTGACAGTCCACAGGGTGCTGGTGGAAGCCCTTATGATGAGATGATCAACGTGTTACTACAGCAATGATTTCGGTGAATAATGCTGCAATTAATGCGTATCTACTCACACGGCGACACGTCCATCAAATTCATTGTTCTTCAGTGGTTGATGATGGTGGCTATTTGACGTGAAATATAATGTAGATGCGATTGTTAAATCTTACATGTCCTCATTGCAAATAAATTCGTCTTCAGCCCATGTTGCTGTGTATTCCTATTCTTCACCGGTTTTGGGGTGGAAACAGAAAACTGACCATGCATATAGTCCTATTTGTGGCACAAAGATTTTGAGATGACGGGACATGTGAAAAAGTTCTGCCACCTTTCATGTTTAACTTGCAATGGTGCTATAGGTCCTATCTGCTCGACGAACTTCAAATAGTGAACTGGAGAGCATCTCAGCAATTCGTGGTGTGATTAGCCTCAACGGCTTTTCTGAGGTGTTTACAGAGCAGGGCAAGTCAAGTATTTTTCTATGATAAATTACATGAAATAGATAATCACATTTAGGGGAATTATCTGCACGTACATTTACTTGCGGTGGTGCTGTGTTTCCGTTGCTGTTTGGTTTTTAAAACACGCAATGGTGCGTAATATAGCTGGGACACTGAGACCAGGTTATTCCAGCAAAAAAAATTACAAATAGCCCAGGGATATCTATACCGGGATATGCAACTCCCATTTTTTAACGAATTGTCTTCAAAGTGATGCTACGTCGATGTGATTTCTTCGATAGCGCGCTTTACTGCTCCACCGTTCACGAGAGGTGTCATACATCACACACCATTGTGTGGATGCGCTGCCATTGTTCTGTTACTGTCCTCATTCGATCCCTCGTCGATGATATACCGAGTTTGCGTTATGAATACTCAGGCAAACGTCATCCAATCGATCGATCCGTTAGGTAGCATCAAGTTGGTTAGCTTGCCCATGCACAACTATTGCTTGGTGGAAGGACACTTCACTTGTTACGATTCTACTGTAAGCGTGCCATCTGATGGCCATTCATATTATGGGAATTGATTTGGCTGACTCATTTGTCAGTAGAATAGCAGCAGGCCGTTTACTTCGAATCATTGCTTAATCTTGGATCGCCGTGCGCCGATGGAGTGAATTTGAGTAATACTGTGTTTTGTTTCGAACATTCATCTCAAAAATGGGTTTACAAAAGTTGTGCCCGGATGTAAAAGTGATCACAGTGGATAGAGCAACGCATCAGCTACAAATACTTCCATCGATTTCCATTGCTGCATAACGCATGATTATTGCAGAAGTGGACTAATTGGATACCGCGCTGTGTTACGGTGACAAAGCACTCCTTCATATAGGTACTCGCTTCATTTTTCACCGAATGATATTCAGACAATTAGCTCCGATTACCGAAGGTCAATGAATATAGAGAAACTTCTTCCTCGATGTCTAAAAACTGATGCTTTCCTTACTGCCCGACGTAGTTGTCTTCTAATCCAGTGATTCTTAGAACTGGAAATTGAATTCACGCCGAGTGCATGAAATTGAAGGATTGAGTGAACTGGAGCGGTTTCATCATGGCATCGGCTAATACTAGCAATTAATTGGTGTAAATTCAAGTGAGTCTTCAACATGTGTCATTGAATGTAATCGATTAACTTTACACAGCATACTCTGTAGAATTCCTCTCTGACTTGTCTGTAGCTATACTAGTTCGCAAGAAAATAATCTTTCCGTCAAGTTGTAGAACCAATAATTGACAGATAATAAGACAAAGGAAATTATTCTGACAGTAAATAGCCTGGCTTTTGCTAAGTGCATCAGCGAACGTGAAAATCCAGAATCATGAACAGATAATTTAGTGCATATTTTGAAAAGTTATCAATGAATGGGAAAGCGCAATGAAGTCAATTTTTATTAGATCAGTTGATAGTGTTGCAGATGTCGATATAAAAGACGACATATTTGCTTAGTCTATTAGCAATTGCATCAAATTGGAAAATGCTTCAAACCCTATTTGTTTCAAGCAAATCTTGAACTCTTGCATCCTAGCTTTGTCCACTACATCAACCTTGGCAAGACTTCCCGGACATGTCACTTCAAACGACAGGTAATGAAATGAGGAAGCATTTGGATATCAGGATTCAAAGCTTGAAAGAGGTTTAAGATTTTGCTATTACTGTTATTATTATATAGTTAGCTTCGGGGGTGTAGAAGGCTCCTCTCAGACAGAGGAAGGACCCTCGGAGATAAAGAAGGGCTATATGAGATCGGGAATAGACTGCTAAGACACAAAAGGCCCGTCTGATGTGTAGAAGGGCCTCTCTCAGAATGAGAGGAGGGCGCTTAAGGGATGGAGAAGGACAACATTGAGATAGAAATGGGTTCATCTGACATATGGAATTGCCAACATGTGATAGAGCAGAGCTCCTCTGAGATAGACAAGGTTCCTCCGAGACAGAGACCAGACACTGAAAAAACAGAAGGGCTCCTCTCAGATAGACGAAAGTCCTTCTGAGACAGAGACCAGCCACTCTGAGAAACAGATGGGCTGCTCTCAGATGGAAAAGGACCCCTCTGAGACAGAGACCAGCCGCTCTGAGAGACAGGAGGGCTACACTCAGATAGAAGAGGGCCCTTCTGAGACGGAGACCAGCCACTCGGAGAAACAGAAGGGCTCCTCTAAGATTGACAAGGATCCCTCTGAGACGGAGACCAGCCACTCTGAGAAACAGATGGGCTACACTCAGATAGAAAAGGGCTCCTCTGAGACAGATACCAGCTACTCGGAGAAACAGAAGGACTCCTCTCAGATGGATAAGGACCCCTCTGAGACAGAGACCAGCTGCTCTGAGAAACAGATGGGCTCCTCTCAGATAGACAAGGGCCATTCTGAGACAGAGCCCAGCCACTCTCTTAAAATGAGAAGAGGGCGGTTCTGGGATGAGGGAGGATACGTCTGAGGTACAGAAGGGCCTCTTTCAAATAGAGAAGAGGCCCTCTGTGATTAAGAGGAGGCGGCCATCTGAGATTCAGAAGGGCCCCTTGAGATGGAGGAGTGCCCTTGTGATGCTGAGAAAGGCCTATCTGAGATAATGAAATGGCCCTGTAAAACATAGGAGATCACCTCTGAGATAGAGGACGGACCCTCTTAGACATAAAATCCTCCGAGATGAAGAAGAGCCTCTTAGATTGAGAAAGGCTTTCTAAGATGCAGGAGGGCCCTCAGATGTGCAGAAGGACCTCTCTTACAATGCAAAGAGACCGCTTCTGGGATGGAGGAGGGCACCTCTGAAATTGGGAAAGGCCTCTGAGATTTAGAACGTCCTCTCGGAGATAGGGAAGGGCCCTCTGAGATGGAGAAGGTCCTCTCTGAGAAGAAAGCTCTTCTGGGATGGAGAAAGACAGAATGGATTCCGACGCGACAGATGTACAGTACAGTAGATTCTCACACTGTGTTTACGGGAAGAAGCGCTGAGTGGAAAGTAGGAGAGAGAGAGGCTTGGCACTTCTTCATTGATTTTAGAAAGGCGTTTGACAGCGTCAGACAGGATATCATGTGAAGATCCTCAAGTCTTAAGGAGTGCCGGTAAAACTCAATAGAGTGATCCAAAGTGCATATCAAAGTGGCTGCAGCAATGCGCACTGCAGCCACTGGTTCAACCAAGAGTAAGGCGCTCAGCGAGGGGACCCATTTTCGCCTCTCCGCTTCATCATCTATTTGGAGCGCATGCTCCAAGATTCTCAGGTATTGTCAAGGATTTTGTCGATCTATGGTTCAAAACTTAGCGACATTCGATATGCTGACGACATTGACTGATCGAAGTTAGTGCGGAGGCCTTTCAGTGGAGCGTAGATCGGTTTCGTAGTGACGATCAGTCATTCGGTCATTCCCAGCCATGTGCAAGGGAACAGAAGCAGACCCTGACATCGAGATGAGAATACAACATGAGGAGGTACAAGTCGACAATAAGGTTGTCTACCATGGCAGTCAGATTACGGAGTACGAAAGGTGCTCAAGTGAGACTGCTTAGTAAGACTATAGTAAGGAGTTTGTCAGTTTAATCAACGCCGATAGTTTTATACTTAGTGACTTTATGCAAAATTTGTGATTTGTATAGGTCTGTTCAACATGAATGCAATTTTCGCCTGACAACATCGGCTCTTTCAAGATTGTAACATGAGTCTTCTATATTTCCAGTATCCAAATTGCGGAAAGGATTCCGCATGATCACGATCAAATGCAGGGATCAGATGCTATCAAAATGGATGCAATAAAAATGAAAATGTAAGTTGTTTCTGGCGGGTAGAATGATATTATATTAGGGCATACTTTCGCACACAATTTATATCGACACAAAATATATCACGGTTTACCCGAAAATAATTAGTGGTCTAACAGGACCCGGCTTAGATTCCACTTTTGTAGGCTCGTATGGACCTACAATTTTAAAATTTTTCATCGAGGGCAGTTTTTTGTAGGCCTACAAATCCAAAATGGTGACAGGATTGCCATATATGGCAGGTGAGAAAAATAATTTTGTGATGACCCGTCTCAGATTTCAATCCCTCAGCCTAGTACGGAGCCAATATTATTCAAATATGTCAATTTCTGAGAAATTGAGCGAGGGATTTTCTCTTCAACTCCAGAAATGTATAAGATGGCGACTTACCTTCCTGCTTATACGGCGTTTATGAATGAATCTTAAAAGTTACTTACTTACTGTTACTTATATTAAGTTTATTGTCTCTTCTTCACCAGGTTCGAGGATTGGACACTGGGGTTGTGTCGGTTGACGGGATGGATGCGTCTTCTTCATTCTGTTCGGTCTTGCGACAATTGATGGTCCACATGCAGGGGCTCAAGCTCTTTCTCTTGAAATTGTGGCACCATCTCTTCTTCTGCCCACCTCTGATGTTCGGTCCCGTCATTTTGTAATTCAAGGCTTATGTTGTATTATGTACAGTCCTACTTGCCAACTTAAGCTACACTGTGTTAAAACACCATAAGAATCACTAAGTCTCAGTTATCCAGCGAACATGTTACGGCATCGATTGTATGTCAACGATCAGGAAGTGCGTTGGCATGTCACTGGTCCTTGTATGTAATGTACTGTACCCCCACATCATACTCATACGGCTAGTTCAGTTCGAATCTACTTACATGTAAGTAGCTCATTAGCTACTTAATGAAGAGCTCATGAGTTTAATGTTGCACCAATTTCACTTGGACTTGTGCTTAAGAAACTTAGCGCGCGAATATTAAATAATGGATGCATACGCAGATTTCGACATCAAAAGAATGAATGCAATCATAGACATAGATTCAAATATTCAAATCCAATTATATTTTAATGAGACATCTAAACGTTTTAGAGTACTACTTGTATATGAATCATCCTTGGTATTCGTCTTGTTTGTTGCAAGCAGTTCGCTAATACTAAAGTGATCAACACCTATAGCTCTTATCATCACCAGCAAGCTTTGACTATTCTTTAGAGAAACATCGACAGCGCCCGATTAATCAAAATCTATGGCACTCCTATAGGAAACGTCCTACGGAATTATTGTAATTTTCCTATAGCGGGTAGTGCTATTGCTATGGAACTCTATTCTATGGCACTGTTGGAAAGTTTTGTCCCATTGAATTTTGGGGAACTTTGATCCTATTGCCTCTTGGACTAATTTGTCCCACAGACTTGTGGGAAATCCTGTCCTATCGAATTTCTGGAAATCCAATCCTATCAATCTTCTGGAAATCCTGTCCCATAGAATTTTGGCAAATTCAGTGTCTATGGCATCTCCTAATGCTACAGCGTGTCTAACCCTTTCCGCGACATACTGACGCTTTATGTGATCATGATTGTAAAGAATAATCAGTTTAGATTAGCAATTGTGATAATGTCAATATAAAGATAAACAATATGCATGAGGTATTTGCACTTTTTGCTTTCAATCCCCTTGACATGTCGGTGAAAGTCCGGCCCAGATTTCAAAAAAATTGGTTTGATAATCAATCACACTATGGAGCATAATTTTTAACTAATTTCATGATCATTCACAAAACGCCATTAATTCAAAAAACAGCCAATGATTTTTAATATATTCTCTTTTTAGTCTTTTGAACACTTGCTTCGATGAAAAGTTTCTCAGAAATCATTCTCCATATTTCTTTCTCTTCCATTGGGAAATGTAGTAGGAGTTGATCTGCAACAAACAGGAAATAAATGATAAATATGCGATAAATGATAAGCTGATGATAGAACATATACGTTCTGCATATAGGAAGATAGACTTCGTTTAAATGAAAAATGATGCAAAATATTACAATTGAAGAATATCTGATAATTGTTATGTTTCTTGTATTGGAGATTTATATTATTTATATAGGATTATGGCATGATAAAGCAATTTCTCCCCGCTGTCATCTTGCAGATGAAAAATATCGCCAGAAGTTTCATTTTACTTGTTTATTGTCACAACCGCGTTTCGTCTGCTCTCAGTAGGTGTGACACGCAGAATGAATCAAAGTGGTTGAAACATGATTCCTGCTCGAATATCGATCAAACAATGATCCTTTCTTTTTATTCAAATTGTTAATGCACTTCTTCTCCTATTAGTAATTTTTCTGTATATGCACTTTTTAGCTACTATTTATTCATTTCGTGATTGCTTGTCCAGTGACTGTCCATTGCTTGATCAATATTCGAGCAGGAATCATGTTTCAATCAGTTTGATTCATTCTGCGTGTCACTCTTACTGAGAGCAGACGAAACGCGCTTTTGACAATAAGCAAGTAAAATGGAACTTTATGAAACGTTATATTGATTTCCATGCATGCATGTATGCGCGTATTCAAGGTGTAAGTATGTAAAGTTATTGTCTTTTCTAACTTTTTGTAAGCATCTTGAGATGCTGGTAGAATTTTAGAATTAAAAGCACTGCCATTATGCCATTATTGATAAGATTTATGCTCCTAAGCTTTCACCTACTAAAACCGCATCAGATGAAACGAAAGAGGTTAAGCTTATTAGAGTGATTATCATGTTTGCATTAAAATTCAAATATGAATTTTAATTTTAATACATAATGAAAATAATTTCAAAAATTATGGACAATGGATTCAAGCTTCATAGATAATTCATATATACTGTAGTGGCGGTGATATTAGATTTCTGTCATTACATTTGGTCCATACATGCTTATTTAGAGAGGAACTCATCATCCTTATGAATAGATTCTCTTCTTTTTTTCTTTGAAAAGTCGGTCGAAAAATTCGGCATTGAAAACTGAAAACCTCAGTTTCATGGGAGTTGTAGCATGGGAATAACATAGAATGGGGAATCATGGCTAGTACATATTTAATCTCAATAATACATAGTGGATCACGCATACTTAATTACAAACATGCATAAAGACAAATATAGGAAACATCACTTATGTACTATATTCGAAAGATGAATACTTTCTCGTAATTATTTCCTTCCTTCTGAGAGAATTTCAAATAAAATATTTATCTTTTTTATCATTTAAAAATTCTTAGATGCAAAGCGTCATTTTCTTATCACAAACGCTGCTTGATCTATTTCCTATCAGAACAACTAAATGTCGGAATTTACATTCCTTTATTTAAGGCGGCCGTCTAAAATTTCAACAATCAATAGTTAATTTATTTAACTGATTTATTTGTCAAGTAGCGATAAATGGTATCAACTTCCGCGATATATCAGGCCTGCAGAAGAGAGAAGAAAAGTTCCGCAATCATTTGCCACAATCAGCAGTTTTTATATTTTTCTTTGAGCTTTGCAAGAAAATTATTAGCAAAAGCAAGAATGCAAATCATGCAGTGGATGAAAATTAATAGATAATCGCTGAAGATAATCGCTTGAAATATGATGAACATTTGTCGAGTGACGTCCACATCTGTGCGCCCAGCGGGATTTTGAACAGAAAATGCATAATGGAACAATGACTAAAACCAGAAATCCACTTGGTCAGACTGCATGTTGAGATGATTAGCTTATATTTGATGAATCTGACAGGCAAGTCTGCAAAGTTTCGAGGAAATAATCCATAATGTAAACATGAGTTTCACTGTTCTATTTCAAGACGATCACTTGAGAAACCTGTGAGTTTGTACTAAGATTGCTTGCACATAGGACAAATTGATAGTTGATAAATTTAAGTTCAAGTTAAATATTGAATGCAGTAGATGGATATAACAAATAAGAAAATTCAATGACTTTTTTCTTCAACATCCGGTGTCTCTCAACTGCTTCTTCAGTTAAAATTCAAATAATTGCATTTGGACATCAGTTCTACCTTTTCCATTAATTATTGACACAAACTGCAAAATAAATGTCACAACTGATTTCAGCGGATAAACATTGTGGATGTAATGCTTATGTAAGCTGAAAACGGTAGCTGAAGTAGTGGTCGATGTATTGTAATTCAAATGAAGAAATGTGGAATTACATGAAGTACTATAGACGGATGAAGAAACTGGCGATAACAAATTCAAGTGAAGAAATAGTATTTTCCATGTGTAGTCTTAGGTATAGTGTGTATAGTTTCATTGCTTTCGGTGTAGTAGAGTGTCATTGTAGTTCTATTGTTTACCTCCATTATCCACTTTCCACTTATCCACTCTTACTATTATCCACTTTTTGTAGTGTCAGATATAGTTCACTTGTAATCGGTGTAGTAGCGTCGTTGTATTTCCATATTTTACCTCCAATTTTCCAATATTTTTTTTTCATCGGTTTCCTGTTGTTTTATAATATCCATTTTTAATTTCCTTAACCTATGGTGACCATTGTCTTATTCTATTTCCACTATCAGCATCTGTAGTCGGTACAGTATATTAGACGTCTGTTTTGAACGTGTATATGGCAGTGTTTGGAATCTACGGTATTAGTATATTAACAGCAAGAATGAGTAGTATTACAAGTCTTAAGATTTCCATTTTTACCAGATATTGGGCCAAAGCTGATCAATTTTAATTCGTTGCCACGAGAAAGCTACATTGAGTTCTTTTAAGAACTGATTAATCCAATGGTTACAGTAGCATTGCCTTTGTACACTTGCGGATTGGAGAACGCCATCAATCCTCATTATGACTACTTTAACTAATAATTTAAATTAGAAAGCATTATATTCTATTATAAATGGCTACTGGGATGACTTTCATGATCGTATGAGAATTATGTTCTATGTTAGTCTCATGATAGGCAGATATCTTTATTATTCCATTCTTAGTGATAGGTCACACATTCCAAGCTTTATAATGTACGCTCGCACAATTTTCCATTTCACCAAACCTATTGCGATAAGGGAGAACAATTACTTGACAATACATCTGTGAAGTAATGAACTGCAATTTTTTGGGTATACTTATCAATAATGTCCTCTTTATTCAGAAATTTATCTGTGTAGATAAGAAATCGATTATGAAACTGATAGCATTTGACGGGAGTGATTGACGACATCGCTTCCTCAAACTGCTGTATTCCTTCGATGTCGGCAAAGAGTCACTCCAGCAGATCGAGGGGCTGAATGATCACTGAAGATCGACTGGATGCGAGGGTCCGTCAGCGCATGATACGGCATTTTCTGTCATGTTTGCAAAGGGCAATATCTCGGGAGTCCCTTCAATCTTTGTGTGGAGGAGAGCATTGTCATAAAGGAGGAAGATGGACTCCTCGAAAAGAAGGTCACCTGCTTTGATAATGAATTTCAAAAAAGAACTTCGTCATTCTCCCTCGACACATATGATATGTAAGAGTTCGAAGTAGGATGGGAGAGACAGCTAAACAAGCGATGGAATATTCCCTATGTCCTTCAACTACACGCACTGCCCTTTCTACTTGAGATGATTAGCCTTGAATCCTCGCGGTCCAGATGTTGAATCCGCACTCATCGGTGAGGATGTTGTGTCACTGAATGCCTTCTCTCATGAGCCATATGACGTATTTCGCCCTCTCTTCGTTCACCTCAACGATATTCCAGTGAGTTGCACGGATCGCAATAGCTTCAAAGTTGTCAGGCAACCATTGACAGCTTACAGCGAGAAATTTACAACTTACGGTGTAAAAATGACAATTGATATTGCAGTTTGTGTCAATAATAGTGTAAAAGGAATTGTTGACAAGTCTTATTACGCGTAATTTACCTATGGCGCAATGTTGAAAAAAGAAGGTAACAATTCATCCGTAATGATGATATCTGTATCTATGCATGTGAAAGATATTGAAGAAATCTCAGCTAGCGTATATCTGCATATGTATTCATATCATCGTGCCCGCTTTTTCCTACATTGCTGCCCACAACAGTATTAACATCTATTTTTCGGGCAACAATGTAGGGCATTTTCAGGTCGCCTTCAAATGTCCTACATTGTTGCCCTCAAAAATCCAGATTAATGTTATATTGTGATTTCTGTGTGATGTGACATACACGTAGAGATCAAACCGGAATTCTACCATAGAAAGTACAGCACCTGCCATGAGAACTAATTGAAAAATGCATGTAATGTGATGAACGATGATTTAATGAAATTCATTCTATTATCCCATTAGTCATGTTAATGAAGATTTAGAATAATGATATTGTCCTAAGCTGTATTTCTATGGGAAAATATTGATATGATAAGTTTTGGGGAAACTATCATGGAAAAGCTTAGGACAATACGAATAGCCAAAAATTCGCGCCCGTAGATTGACAAAGTAGAGTTGTTGAACGAAAAATCCATGTCGCAATTATCTCATAAATTTTGAGTTAAACAACCTCATTGGTGTTTGTTCAGTCAGGGATGTATATGAAACATAGAAAGTGATAGGGACTTCCAACTCTCAGTCTGCAGGATTTAGCCTTGGCCGGTTTGAAAATACAGATTGCAAAATTTTCATCAAAGATGTTGAGAAAGTGCACGGTCGTAAATTGCAATTTCCAATCAGAAATGGAAAAATGGAGACACATGGATGAACGCCATTCCTAACATCATTAGTTAACCCTTATCAGTATATGTGTACATTTTGTAACTATTGATATTTCAAGGAAGTGCTGATATCTTAGTTTTGATCGCAGGTCTAAGGCATCATAGAATGATGTCTAATTATGGGTTTGGAATAATGTGTAAAAATATTGCCAACTCATCTGCTGCTAAAGTTAGTGGGCCAAGTGCATAACCCCTCTGCCGTATACGTAGATACATTTTGTACCTATAGCGTAATTTGCAATATTCATGTCTATTCATTTCTGATTTAACTTCATAATCATGAGCTGAACTTGTCATATCATTCCTTCAAGTTAAAAGGAGGATATTTGAATTTTCTCGCATACACGTGCATCAACCAAATTTGGAAATATGTGCATGTAATTGCTAGATTGAAGATGACAGATCAAATGCAAATATTCATTTACCATCTGAATTTTGTGGGAATGACTAACACTTAGACTGAAAGTAAATTTTCTCAGGCTTCTGAATTCCTTTACCAGTGTATGAACGGAGACATGATTGAAGAAATCGAGCAAAAGATATGAATACGGCCAATAGAAAAGCCACAGATCTTCGACGTATACTGCCAAATGTTCGAAACTTCATGACGAATTTTCTTTACGATGAAGTACGAGCATGCGTCGGACTATTGCTTAGAGCCGGACTTGATCGTGACAACATGACTGACTTGAATGAACTGTGGAATGCAACAGAAGGAAGGCCTATTTTCCGAGCAACAATGTCGTTAAATCGCTTTAAATTTTTTCTACGATGCGTACGTTTCGACAACTATCGCTCACCGCCACAACGCCTAGAAAGTGATAAACTTGCGCCTGTCAATAATGTTTGGAAACAGTTTGGATGAGACGCACCTACATCCCATCCAAGCCGTCAAAATACGGTCTCAAGGTGCTTTGGCTTGCTGAAGCCTGCACAGGATTTGCTCTTAACGCTATCATCTACACTGGTCGGGAGCGAAATGCCGCACCTCACCGCAATCTTGGTCATGATGTGGTCACTGAACTTGCCAGACCATATTTTTCTACAGGAAGAGAAATTGTGACTGACATTTTTTTCACCTCTGACAGCCTCGATATTCTCCTTCAGCAAAATATTACCTTGTTTGGAACTATCCGGTCTCATCGACGTGAAATTCTTGAGCAGCTTGAATCCAAAAGACGAGAGGTAGTTTCAAACATATTCGCTCACGATCACGTAAATAAAATCGTTTTGGTGTCCCACATTCCGAAGGAAACAAAAATGTTATGCCATTGAGTTCTAGCCATTGCGGAAATTTAGCCATTGCTGGTGAAAAGAGCAACAAACCTGCCATGATCCTCGATTACGATCGAGGAAAAGCTGGCGTTGATCAACTTGATCAAAATATTGAGGAATTCACTTGTAGACGTAAGAGTGTCAGATGGACTATGATTATATTTTATAACATGCTCGATGCTGCGGCGTACAATGGCTTCGTACTGATGAAGACAGATCATCCAACATTGACCAGAAGACAATTTCTGAAAACCTTATCTTTGTAGTGGAAGATAACGGTCGACAACGTCATGTAAGAAATTTGAAGCTACCGAAATCGATAATCGACACTGGGTTGTTGCTCGGTTTTCGCGAACATAGCGCTGAATTTAGTCGTCGCGGAGAAAACACGGTTTGGCACTGCAATATTTGCTACAAGAGCAGCAGAACATAGTGTGACATTTGTTTCAAAGCTGTTTGTCCACAACACCGCATGATACAGAAAGTATGCAAGCGCTTGTCTTGCTCGTGAGTTCGTTTTTTTTTACTTTTCTTTATGTGCACGATGCACCGGTAGACACTTAGTTATTGTTATATTGTTACAGAATCCGTGCTATTTTCATAATGAAATTGTTATGTTTGATGCATAAATTGAATGGTTTTGATAAATTAATCCAATCAGTGCCATTTTCTTGGTTGAAATGGTTATTGATTATAGAGAAAAAGTAAAGTATTAATAACCATTCAATAGTTATTGCTTGAAAACTTACTGATTTATAATTTGATATTTCAAAAACACGTTGTATCTATGTTAAGCTTTAGTTTGTGATATCTATGTTAAATTCTAGTATACAATATCTATTACAATAGGTAGTCAGTGAAGACATAAAATCTATATCTGATATTTAGATAGATTTCTTACGCAGTAATATACAGTAGGTTAGAACAACTTCATTATCTATAGGTACAAATTGTAGCTACGTATACGGTTGAAGCAGTCGGTTTTACTCATACGGATAAGGGTTAATAGAAAACAAGTGCATGACACTGGTCTTACAATACGCCAAAGAATTGAATAAGAAGTGGATATCAGATAGCCATGCAATCTATCATTTTTCGATTCATGCATTAACTACCCTACAGGTATTTTTCGTGGAGCATATATTTAGTCACGAAAAATTCCAACTGAAAATCAACTGAACATCGAAATCAGAGAATGTACGGATTTCATGTGCAGAGAATGTTGGGTTTAATATGACCGTCAGAAATTCTTGATGATGGATGCTTACTGATGAAGGCGTCAAATAGTTTTGCTTCAAGCTTATTCATATTCAATTCCACCCACAATGCTTGGTTTCTAGTATATATTAGAGAGATTTGGGAAATGTGCTATACTTTATGAAAACTATGAATGACATATTATCAAATCGATCAAATCATTAGCTGAATGAATTAATCCAACAAATTTGAATGAAGACCCAAAAATCCGTTTAGAATTAATTGAGTTGTCTGAAATTGAATTCAATGGGGCAGGTATAGTGCATCCATCACTGATTATTTTGATGTCATCAAAATTGTATACAGCAAACAATAAATAATACTAAATGATTTTTTCTTCCATTTCCACATCCAACCACATTGATGGAAAACATTGAAAACTTCCAAAATATTGGTTCGGAGTCAGAAGCAATAGAAATTTTCAAAAACTGCATATTTTCAAGTTCTCCTGGACAAGTTGTGGTGTGTGATGAGATGAAGATTTTGTCATCTCTTAGATGTTGCGGAAAACACATTATTGGACATGCTGATGACTCACGTATAAAAATTCCGTAGTATTCTAGCAATGATGGTTAAGTTTTCGTTTTATAAAAAACCCATCCGTGCATTTGTCATACATCTCTTACCTGTATCTTCACTGACTTCAAAATTGATGAAGCAAATTTTAGAGAGTACTTTCGGTGGATATTCATACTTTATCTAAAGATAGATAATCATGTCACAAATCGGAACTCTCTGTTCACTAGTTCAGAAGGATCACAAAAGCTCAAACCATTTCTCAGTGAAACACATTGCCGAACCTCAGCTACGCCACCCTATTTATCATTTTATCTCGTCCACTGATTGAAGTTTATTAGAAATAATTGGCTTGCATCAATTGATCATAAATTCAGCTGCACACTCTCAAAACGTCCTATAATACTTTCCATATATCTTCGTTCCAAAAGAAAGAGAAAATTTGTGTTCTTCAGGAGCTTGACATTTTTTCTGATAATTGCAATGATACATCTGCATTTAGATCATTTTCTTGAATTTCGGGAACAATTGAACAACCGTTGTATAACTGCTCATAATCATATCCAGTTGATTGGTAAAATAAAGGTTCCTATAACTCATGAAAGCCATATGTCCAGAAGCCTAATTCTCCAGAAAACCGGCCTACGCTAAATCCTAGGGATTGAGAGTTGGAAATCCCTGACACTTTCTATGATTCATAGACATCCCTGGTTCAGCTATGTTTTACTATTGGGAGCAGCACTTGCATAATTTTGATATCTATTACATCACAAAATCCTACTCACGCTAAACTAAACTAGTTTTGTGAAAGTCAAGTTACAGGGTAGTGCTTTCGTGGTCTGCATGTGTGGTGTGATATGACGTGTAAGAAATATTAAGCATACAACTATAATTATTAAAAGCAACTATGAAAATCCTTTTTTCTTTTACTAATAAGACAAAAATTGATAAGATTTGATAAAAATTTCCCAAGGACAATTAGTAAAATTGCTCTTACTGTGTATTAGAGTACCTATATAAGAATGCTTCGCTAAAATTTTCGGTTGTAAGTTAAGTTATCAATTCAAGCATTCTACAATATGTTGTCGCTACCGGCTCTGGTTCAGATTCGCATTCAATTAGCGTCAGGTACAATTAGAGAGAGAGCAGCTGAAATCGAGCTTAATAGCTTAAAATGAGGAACTTTACTCGAGCATAGGTACTCGAAATATCCCAATATGCTCAAATATATACAACGATTAATATTACAATTTAGAAATAGAAATAGAAAATCTTTATTGGTCAATGCGAAAGCGGTATATGACAGGGAGGGAACGGAAACAAGAAAAATGAGAAAATTTAACAAAAGAATTCCGGTAGAAAGCTCGATTCCTCCTCTGAGGCAGAAGAACACGTTGGTGTCGCATGTCACACGAAACATTGTTGCGTACAATAAAAAATTGGGCGAGAGGATGAGTATACTTACATTTGGAAATTTTTACAATGAGGCGTCTACAAATATTTTCAAGCATACAGCCGAGAGGTTGCTTGTCCGAGACACCAGCCCATCGACGGGCAACACGATCTAGCCTCTCTAACCTACGTAAATTAGCAATTTTCATGTCGCACAACAATGGCCAGCAGTAAGCAACGTGACTGAAAACAAAAGCCATATAGGCCTGCCAGATGGTTTGCGGGTCGCTACAGTTACTCCTTATCCTTTTTACAAGAGAAAGTCCACGGCAGCATTTTCTAAATAAAAAGGGAAATTGATAATTCCAAGAAAGATCATTTTCGAAAAAACACTCCCAAAATCTTCAAAACATTCACACGTTCAACAGCACAACCATGGATGAAAACGGGGACAGGTGTGGGACTGTGAGAAAGACGGCAAGCAGTTAAGCATTTAGTTTTCTTTACATTAATAGACAGCTTCTTGGCTTCTGACCAGGAAACAAAGGAATCAACCACAGACTGAAAGCTATTAACAGAGTCAGGATCGCATAGATGAAGTAAAGTAATATCGTCAGCGTATGCAACTAAACGAGTGTCGGGGAGTTGGGGAAGGTCATCAATCATGAGGATGAAAAGCAAGGGGCCTAGGATGGATCCCTGAGGAACGCCGCTGGTCACGTCTTTCCAGGGAGTCAGAATGTCGTTAGTAGAAACTCTCTGCATGCGGTTTGAAAGAAAGTTACGAACAAAGCGAATGACAAAAGGACTACAGTCAAATTTGTGAAGAAGAGTCTCTAGCAGAGCCTGATGGCTAATCGTGTCGAAGGCTTTCTGGAAGTCAACAGCGAGCAGGTTGACCATGTTCGACGACTTGAGGCTCATATGTTCAAGCATAGTTAGACGGATTGATAGAAGCGCGTTTGTACAGCCACCGAAGCCGTTGGAAATGAACCCGAATTGACGGGAGTCAAGCTCGTGATTAAGGGATGGAAGGAGGACAAGTTTCTTAATCAGTTTCTCCAGGATTTTACTGGGAAATGGTAATATAGAAATAGGGCGATGATCCTGGCTGTCCTTCTTGGGTATAGGAACGATGTGGGCTAATTTCCAGGGTTTAGGGAAAATTGCATTCTTCAAACACAAATTGAAGATAAGGGTGAGGGGGATGGAGAGAATGTCGGCAAACATCCGAAAGAAATACCCAGGAATGCCATCGGGTCCACAGGAGTTTGACTTGGAGTTCTTTATTAATCTGAAAACATCTTCATCACAGACAGAGGGGAACTTGGTAGGCGGAGATTGTTGACGATTATCCACAAAGTGATCCATGTCGGGCTGCTGAAAAACTTCAGAAAACTGGCTGTTGAGCCGAAGAGCATAGGGTTCATCTAAGCAGATGCGAGGAGGAGTCCGATTAAGCTGGGAATTAATGGATTTCCACTTGTCAGTGAGGCCTACAGAAGTGGAAGACAAGTTCGAATGGTATCTCAATCTAGCTTTATTGGACTCACTAATGAACTTTTCCCGGAGCTGAATGAATTTGGGGGTATTCCCACGGGATAAGGCTTTATCTCGACTATCAGAGAGAGCCTTGAGGGAGGGGGTCAGCCATGGCGGATCAGTTGACCGCATGCGAACAGTTTTTTCCGGGAAAAATGTTTTGTAGCAGGTGAGGAGAAACAATTGAAAATTTTCAACAAGAAGGTCAATGTCATCAGTATCAGAGATGGAGAGCTCCCAATCAATAGATCTAAAGATGGACCGACATTGAGAAAAGGTGGAAGGAGTACAACTGCGGACCTTAATTTTAGTCGTGAGAACCGTTTTCGGGACAATACTCTGAGCAAAAACACCCTTGTGATCAGACCTCCCAAGAGGGGCAATACAAATAGGGGGAGCAAACAGATGTTTCTGATTAGTAATAACGATGTCAAGAACATTGTTTTTACGGGTAGGTTCAGTAACTAGTTGACAGAGATCATTAAACACACAAAAATCATTGTAATGCAACCTCAAATCATTTACATCACCAACAATAAGAAAATGATTAGATTGAGAGCTATCTATAAAATTCTGCAGATGTTCGAGCATAACATCATGGGCAGGGACCTTACCCAGTAGGGGTGATAAATAACTACAACAGTTGCGTCGAATTCGTCAAACCTACAACAAATAACATTTGATTTGATGTCAGAAAGTCTCACACAGCTGATAACAGGCGCGAGGAAAGCTGCTTTATAGAACAGAATCACTCCACCACCGTTGGAATCACGATCCTGCCTGATCGCACGGTACCCAGGCAGAGAAATGGAAAGATCGTCTGTGGAGGCGTCAAGCCAGGACTCAGTGACGCAGACCAAGTCAGGGTCAAATTTTGCTACTCTCACCTTGAGATCGGTAATCTTTGGGAAAATTGATCGGGCATTGAATAGAAGAATTGAGGGAGCACGAGGTTTGAGACGTTTGGCTTCACGCAATTTGATTCTCGCAGCGGCGGGGGCATTGAAGTTTGCATCACAGGGCTTTGGAAGAGATGTTTGGATAAGGGATAGGATGGAAGGGACGTAGGAGGCAGCAGAGGATGAATCGCGATTGCGCAACAAGTTGTGGAACCACAAGCGACGCCTTTGTGTGCGAGGTAGAGTGTAGGGCTGTCGGAGATTGAGGATGTCGGCTCGCGTGTATTGCAGTCTTACAGGCGATGACATAATACCAGATCGACAAGTAGGGAAAATAGCGGTCGAGAAAGCAACATGGAGGCGAAGTTGCAAAGCACACAGCAATTGAATAAAAAACAGCAAAAAGTCGAATGACGATCTTAAAACGATCATCAAAGTTACACCAGAAGACAGAGAATTTCTTGATGATTCGAATGATGTTAATTTCAGTTAGTGAAAAAGACGTAAAACGAAGGAAAGGACGAGATGCCGTGATGTACAGTTGACTAAACGAGGAGGACGAGAATACGACCAGCACGCTACGCCGTTAGGGAAGTTGTGAAACATGCCCGAATATTTTTCAGATACCCGAATTTGTTGAGAAATGAGAGTAGGAAAACTAGATTTCTCAATGATAAAGTGTGCATTGCAGTGTATAACTGCGAGCACATTTGAGAGGAAAGCAATGACTATGTGAAGAAAAGGCTGCGTTAACAGTCGTCTGATAGTCATTGTTATTCATTTTGATGTATTGCTATGTTATGAATGTTTTCATTGCCCCAATGACAAAAGTGATCATAGCAATAGAGCGAATGGTCCATTACTGTCCAGCAATGGTCCAGTACTCTCCAGCAATGAACCATCACTGTCCAACAATGAACTATAACTGTCCAGCAATAAAGCTGTCATATCAAAACAATGTTTATAGGAATATTTCATTGCTGAATTGGATAAGAGAACAATTTTAAAAAATGATACTTATAAGTCAATTTCCAATATGCCCCAAGACGTGATAAGTCTTGCTTTCTTTTTCTCACTTTCCCTCTGTTCTTCCTCTCCTTGATTTCTTGCTCCACTTCTGTTGACTCTCAACGATTTGCTCTCATCCAGAGCCAATTTCAACATGGGGGTACATGCATCGTCGCTGTCATCAGTTTGCTGAAGAATGCGTTCATCACTTGATGTCCCTGGCAAGTCCAAGGCCGCGCAAAGAGCTCATTTTCTTTGGTCCAATGGTCGATCATACTTTGGAATACTGCCTTCATTCTTATGCCCAGTTATAGTGCGCACATCAGAGTTTGACAACCCTTTGGATTTCGCTGTTGTAACAGTGGTGCACCGTATGGAGTGATTGGTGTATATTTTAGAAAGTCTCAAAGATTCTGACAATTTTTTCATAAAATTTCCAAGATAGTGTTCACCACGAACCTGAATATCACAATACATTTTTCTTGCTTTTTTCCCATGCATTAGTCTGGGGAATAGGACATCGGAATTTGGGCATTCTCTTCGCAGAATTGACAAGTACAACTCAATGGCTTCAATGGCTCTTTTGTTGTAAATCCGACCTAAGCGGTTGGATGTGTAATCTTTTTCTGACATGCTTGGTTTGACATTTTTCCGAATGTTGTTGGGTGCACATGCAATCGAATCCCTTGTAGATGTACATGAAGTTGGTATGTAAGCGTATCTCTCAGTGTTTGAGTCAATATCAAATGCTATGTCATTTCTTCGAAGCTTCCGCAATTCTTCTCTGCCACGAGCTCCTAGGTAATACAAAAGAGAGAAGATAACTTCATTTTGTAGAACCTCTCCTATAGATCGATCGAATGAACCGGTTACCTTGTTCAAGTCAGACTGTTCAATTGCATTATACTAGGCCAGGTCAAACTTCCGATTAGATTTGACAAATCGGTTTCAGCAAACTGGTTTTGATAAAACCGTTTTATTAAATTGCAGCAATATTAAAGCGGATTACTGTAAACGCATGTTTGACCTCATGTAAATTTGGATTAATTAAAACCGTTTCAATAAAACGTCCGTTTTGTTAAACAAAACCATTTTTAAACGGTTTCATGTAAATCCGAAGTTTGACCTCCACTGTTCTGGTAGCATAATCGGTTTTGTTAAATCGATCTTCTGACCACTTTGGCTTTATCAAAACCAAGAACTTCGTCAAATCGATACGGATTTTTTAAACGACCGCAAGTGAATGGCATTGACAACTTCGCGGCATGCTAAGCAATGTGAGATTTGTTAAACCACTAGGTGGTTAAATAGCGTAAATCGAAGAGAGAGGTCAGAAACACGATTAAACATGTCTGCGAATCTATTGGCTGCAGCACGAGTTGTAAGGACTCATGGCTCGAAGCATCAACGTATGAAAGCCATATCTTCATCAGATGCGGATTATTCCTCAACATACCGTCTATCGAAAGGAGACCTAGCCAAAATTTCTAAAGAATTCCATGAATATCGCATGGTGGATCATCCCAAATGTCATTACAGGGTTAGCTGTAAAATGGTGGAGGCCTTCGTCTCATACATTTCCGGCGGTGGATACTATAGACAATCTGCTCGCAACGAAGGGATTTCCAAGCCGACCATGATACTGTATAGTAGAATGGTCGCCTCATACTTGAGTTCTACGGCTTCCCATTACATCAGGTTGCCATCTGTACAGGAAATTGGGGATATGACAAGCCGATATGTGGATGAAAAGAAAATAATCGGACTGCTGGACGGCTTTCTAATGAAGATCCAAAGACCTGATCATGGTGTAGACAATTTCTATTCTGCGAGGCCGGGGAAATGCTACGACTCTATGAACAATGATGAACTATGATGAATAATCTCATAATGCTTCACTTACCTTTCTGTACTCCTTAAACAAATTCTCCAATCGGACATTCGCAGAGGCATAATCGAGGGCGTTGTCAATTACGCCTTCCAGCAGCGAAATAGTTTCCGGATGACACCATCGCCTACCACGTGTTCCTTTCTTCATGTTCATCAATGTCATATAACGATTTGATAAAACGCGTTTTATATTTTCATGATTGATCACATTTCCACTGTAATTTCTGTTCACAATATTCGATGAATCCGATCTTGACATCGAATGTTGTTCAATCGAAATCTTTGGACACCATGAAATCCTATCTTTGACCTCAGCAAGTTTTAGCTTTGACAAAGCCGATCACATGTACCAGACAGTTTCATCAAATCGCAATATCATGATCGAGTGTCGAAATTGCGGCTATATCGCGATTAAATGCTTGCTATGGTTTAATACATAAAACCGTTTTATTCAGATAAAACGGATTTGTTAAATCTAATCGAAAGTTTGACCTGGCCTATTGTGTTGACTGGCCTCCATTTGACAACCACAGCCCAGTCATAACTTTTAGCATGCGATTTGCAGAGGAAAGCAGTTTCCCTTCAATTATATCAACCTCTGGTCTGTTCAAAACTTGCGTAATGTGCCTGTTAATGGCCGCTCTGATACATTTCAGGCTGGTTGGGCTGAAAAATCCTCCGTCCTTCTTGCGCAATTCGTGGTAAAACCAACGAAGAACATCATTTAGTGACGATTCGCTTACAGTCATCAAATTGCAGTTCAAGCTCTTATCCTTTATGAACTTTTCCAATTTGGCAGTGTGCTGCTTCTGTTGATCAGCTGTACTTTTTGGCTTCATGCTACTTTCTGTCACATTAAGATCCTCAACAACATTTTTGGAATAATAGCTGATTTTGCATTCTCTGTATTCACTTCATCACAGAGCAAGTCATCAATTAATTGCATATCAAAATTGCATTTAGCTTCTAGTCCGTTCATTTATTCCAAAGACAGTAATGGCACATCAATTCTCGCATCCAGGTCTACCTCTGAGTATGCATGCTGTTTCATTTCATCAAGAGTTAAGCCAGTGATCATATTATTTTCAAATTTGGAGAGATCAATTAGCTGTAATGGCCACACGTCAGGATCACTGCTTGACATCATTGAAAATGAATGGTTCATAAATAAATTTGAATTGATCAATTACTGTCCAGCAATGAAAGCAATTGAAATCCATACAGCATTTTAAATTAGCTTGATTGAAGCCATAGACTTTTGTGATTGAAGCATTGACCATAGAAGTCTATGCATTGACCATTCACAGATGCCACATCATAGCAATGAATAACAATGGGTTGTTGTACTCAAAATTCTCACAGCAATCTCGTCCGCTGACACGGACTCGATTGCTGTGCTCATTTTTCGTACAACAACTCTACATTGTTGTAGACTTACGTGTCCAGCAATGAGATTTTATCTAACCTAGAAATTGCCTTCCCATTACCTTTAATATCAGAAATCAGTGATATTTGATGTTTACTGTCCAGAAAATGGAGATCATTTTACTAAATCCCATAGCATTTGAACCAGAGGAGAAAGTAGTTCCGAGTACTCTGGTATAGTGCAAATTAATATAATAAACAGTATATACACAATCAGTGGCGGCTCGTCCATTTGGGCAGGTGGGGCACTGCCCCACCTATTGAAATGTTGTCTAACTTAAATAACCAGCAACATCAGTAGTAGACTCCATTTCTTGATCATAAATTTCAACTATACTTCATGTACATCTATTCCATTTGCGCGACAGTGACGCTAGCAGAATCCATCAATCGTTTTCAAGACTGATGGGCGCGCCCAAGCATCGAGATTGAGATGCCGTGAGAGTGGTTCATTTCACGATCTGAGCGAATAGACAGAATTAACACGCGATGAATGCGTCACAGAATGGGCACTCGAGAGGTAGCCCTAACGCTTCTGATTGGTTAACCGTCAATGCAAAGACAATGCATTGTGATTCCCTTTTTACTGAGTGAGGTGATGTGAGATTAGCACCAGCGATCAGTCCATGAATAGACAAAATGTTGCTTCAACCGTGTAACTAAATGCAGTGACATAGACTTACACATGTATAGCATGTTGCTAACATATTCTTTGCTTTTCATTTACAAAATAAGATCCTTTTAGACTAGATTTTTATTATGTAAAAATTTCATGCTTATGCCCCACCTGGGCCAAATGTCACGAACCGCTACTGTACACAATGTACATAAACAATACAAATTTCTCCCCACAGCAGAGATATGCAAAGTAGCACCAAATAAATTCAACAGTATAGGCCATAGATGGCAAATATTGAGTAGTAGATGCACTCAATAATTTAGCAATTAAGAGATGCACTAAATAAAGTGGGAAAAACTACTAATAGCATGACAAATGTTCACATTCACGATCGCTGATGGTGTCAATAAGTTCATACTGATGCACGTCATATCAGATTATATGCGATTGCATCAAGAAAGTTATATAAGTTTATCATGATTGCAAAACCTGTGGATGAGTTCTTTTCAACATCCTAAGGGTCTGAACAATACTGAAGCAACCATTTGGCAAGGTTGCAATTTGCCATTGACATCAGTTTCAAAAAATTGCTTGCATTTTTACACTCATAAGAAATAACGAGGTGTTGAAATATTGACGTATGGTTGATTTAACACCATTGACGAGTTGGTGCGGAAATATATATTTCTCTGTTTGATAGAAGTCTAGAAGCAAATAAGTCGTTGGTCACTTTTGACTAAACTTTCTCATCTCTGAGCCGATAAAATAATATCAAAACCCTTTCACAAAAATTCATTATATGCTGTTGAATGCAGAATTGTGGATTTGCCAAATTTATCCGTTAGCAACATGGACGCTCAATTTTATCCTAAATATGCTCGAGACATCAGTATTCATATTTCAGCTTGTTATTTGTTTCATAGAACATTTTTAGGGAATTATGTATGAAAATTTGCATTGAATCTCTCCAAATCACTTTTCACTTGCACGATGTACGCATTCTATAAGAAATGAAGAATTCAAGCTACAGTATGTGTCCAATAAATGAGACTATGGAAAATTAAAATTTGAATTGGCTAACTGTCCGGCAATGAAAAAGTCATAGCTTCTGAGAGTAGTCTACAACAGTGACACTGCGACACCTGCATATGTCCATCAACGTCATATTGCTATTGATAAACTAGTCTGCGTGTCGTAGTTATTCATTGCTGCCCGAATTTAAACATGCTCACAGTTGCATTGTAATATGATTCTATGGTAAAATCATTGCGATTAGGATTAGATGATACTCGTACATGGAGTGTATACAATACACAGATATCATATTACAATGACAATGTAAAAATGTGAGTGTGGTAAATTCGTCAAAAGATATTCGTTATGCGATATTCAGTCAGTACATGTAGTATTGAATTGTAACCAAGAGGTTAACTTTTGCCAGAAAATAACGGTCCAAAATTACCGCTAAGGAAGTCACTATTTACATCACTTACGAGTATATGCATACATGTAGGTTGCTGTTATTCCTGCTATCAGATGACTGTATCTGAATACACATTTGTTATTCTGAATAATGCTTGGTACATAAATATCCTATGAGAAGACTTTTATCCTTTTGTAAACAGGTTCAATTTTGTCTCAAGTAAGTTAAGTATTTAATATGCTGAAGTTCCGCTTCTTTCCTCGACAGCAACCACTGCGTATTGGAAGAACCGTCGCGAATCCAGCCCGATGTGGTAATACAGGACATTATCATTGAGAGCGATGGAGTGGCGGGCGAAGACCGTTTGACTATGACTATGACTTTTATTATTTTTTTGCTAGCTTCAATTTCAAAGACAGACCAGTATCATCTGATGACATATAATCTTTTGTAATCAAGCTTTTTCAATTCTGAATTTTATCGGTATTTAACGGGATAAATGTTATTTCTCGTATTTGTTTTATTTTAATAAACTGACTCAAAATTCATGGTTGTTCTTCAAATATCTCGGGAATGAATTACAATGAAGGAAATGAAAACACGCACAGACGCACACACAATACACCTCGGACAGAGGGAGAGAGAGAGAGAGAAAAATGGGATTTAACTGCATTGAATTTTAGGTTTCAATGAGCTTATGGAAATCTACCTATATTTGTTTACAAAAAGTGTATAAAGATAGAAGAATAATTAATCGGCGACGCTTATTGACCGCAACCAAAGCCTCGCTAGGGAAATCAAAATTAACGAATATAGAACTGACTCCTCTCTGCGCCAATAGGAAGCGGATATCGCTTTCGTACGTGCACGTACGAAAGCAAAATGCACTGGTACATTTTGTTGTTCTCGATTTGTACATACGCTTTCGTAGGGAAAATCTCTTCGCTTTCGTATCGTACAGTTTACAGTGCACGTGCTCTGACTGCTTTTGCCTTCTTTTTAGTGCACTGAGGCAGCGACTGCGTCGCGAAACGTTTGCCGTGTAAATATTTTTAGAAACTAGTTTTTATTAACGCCGTTACTAAAGGGAATGCTGTATTTTTCTTTCTCATCCTCATCAAAGCTATGATATCGTCATCAAGATGTACGTAATGAACCTCGCCCTCCCAATTTCATGATTTTGTCTGTTTCAGATGATCGGTATTCTGTTGAGTCGGAATGTCCCTGTGAAGTGAAAACCCTTGTCTTTGAGGCTGGGCTAGAAGTGGCAACGGAACGAAAAAGTTATCCGCAAACATCTTGAACTCTGGAGACTTTCACAAAGTCGCACAGCATGATCTCTTGACGCACCACGAGCTTCATTGGTAGAACGAATGTACAATTTAAAATTATACACAAATCCAGAGGATCTAGCCCTAGTGAAGATTGTCAAGTGCCATTTGTGTGGCTTCTTTGGGTTACAAAAATTGTCCCGGTCCTTTTTGTCCTTTATATGGAATAGAAATTTCATCCACCGCTTGATATTCTTCAGCTATTACACTCAGAGAACTTTCCCTCAGTAACTCCAAAGGTGGCTTTAGTTTCCACGATCTGTTACTTCTGTTTTTGTTATTATCTTCATTACCTGCAATGTGCTGATAGAGGCAGGGTAATTAAAAGCGATTTTTGCCACGAGCTCATAGAATGTTTCCCTCGCAAAATAATCTCTAACATTTGGCATTTCACCAATACCGATTTTGAAGAGCATTCCAATTAACATTTCTGTTTCTTTCGAATTTGTTCCCAATAATTGAGGGGCATTGGAAGAAGTATCTGTTCGTTTCATCAGCTAGCAGTTCAAAGATTTTGTCACTATAAAACACTTTGAAGCATTGGACAGGAAATTTCAGCTCTACCGGAGTGCCATAGTCAAGTCGGAATTCTTCATCTTTTCCTCTGAACTCTTTATTCCTCCATCATTTCATACCATAGAGTAGGGATATATAGGTAGATTGTCGACTCAGAAAAGTATCTGTATACAGTGAAAATTGTTATATCAAAAGATTCAGTTTTTTGCGGAGATAACGTTTCCGTGGTCCAAAAAATTATTTGAGCACTTTTGAAGAAAGTCAAAATTTGCCAATTTATTATATCCTACCGAGATGACTCTCCTAAATAAGTAGTATGAAACAAGTTGGATATCAAAAGGAATGAATATTTGCTAATAAGCATCCTAATGAGCTGAAATTAAGCTGATTATCAAGGGAATTTCATGATCCGTATCATGATGGAAGTCTTCATGAAAAAGTCGCGATATCATTCGTGCTTTCTTGGCTGAAATTTCACGTTTTTAACTCTATTATCATCGGCATGATTTTATGATTCACTAAATTCATGTTTCATTTCTTGAATCAGAATAGTGATGTGGAACCATTTGCATCTTTCAAAGTTAAATGAAATCATCGTCTTTGATTATGTGATTTTGCTCTGCCAGTGGCAGATTGCGGGTGATATGGTCATGCTTAAGTAAATAGTCTTGAGGTTCAGCATGAGAACCCATCGGATTTCTCATTCAACAAACATTAAATCTCCTAGGCTGTCATGAGAATGTGTGAAATACCATCATTCCTTCTGCATTACAATCATGATCAATCCATTCCGCTGTAATTTCTGTAAAACTGCAGAACTGTGCATCTGACATTTGGTGACAATTCCATCTGTATCTCCCTTGAATTCATTTAATAAAATCGAAACTGTATACACATTGGGGATTTAATAAATGCGGAGTTACCACTCTACCTAATATATTTACTCTATGTTTTTAGTACCGATTCACCTCTATTGGATCATCATCTTGGATTTCATCAACTGTGGTGTTGGCATTGTCAAGGGCCCTCATCGCAATCTAAAACTTCTCTTATCACATTCGCTACAGTATCTTCTTCCTCTGAACTAGCTCATTGCTGCTACAACAGATATACGATTGATTGCTGATACGATGCGCAGATGTCATGTCATACACCAGGCATGAGATTGGGTTAACGGGTGCCCCGGCGGAAATTCATATTAGCAAGGAGCCCCAAATAGAAAAATATGAAGAATTCGATTCATTTTAATCTTCGATGGACTTACTTCTTCGACAATGATTGATAGTGGACTAACCAAAAGTGCTGTCAAATTGTTGAAATGTTTTCTATTATCAACCGGTCGATCGCTGCAGCTCAGAGAGTTTAACGACGATAGAACAAAGTTAGAAAGGCTTCGTCTGAATATGCTATTCGTCGATGTGTTTCACGTTTTCGAGAGTATGGAAATACCCTGGACAGGCAGGCCTGGATCAATCAACCTGGATCAATCAGGTAGGCCAAAAACATCTTGCAGCGTATCGTGCAATGAGACAGTGAGAGAAAATGTTGTTAGAAGTCCTCTCAAGTCTGTGAAACGACGCTCCATATAACTTCAGATGTCTGAAGCATCTTTCAGAAAGATCTTAAATGATGGCCTATCTCGCTATTCATGTAAAGCAGCCACAGATTTCAAAGAGAGTCTCATTAAGTGACTTTGAGGCGAGATTGCACTATGCGAGGCGTTTTTTGGTAGAGAGAATAATCTCACTTCGCTGATAAGGACATACGAAGCACATTTCAACTTGAGTGGATTTGTGAATAAGCACAATCTTTTTGGTTTTTTCTCTACAGAAAACCCTTCAAGTAATTCACTAGCGATCCCTACATCCTGAGAAGGTGACATTATGATGTGGAATTATGCACGTGTGTTGTGGGACCATACTTTTTCGAAGACGACAATGGAAAGGCAGTCACAATAGATGGTTCAAAGTATTGGGAAATTATAAGGTCTTTCTTGATACCAATAGTTAAGACATTGCTAGATCAAGCTGCTTAATGGTTTCAACAAGATGGTGTCACGCGTCGCAGTGTTAATGAGGCATTAAAACTTGAACAGAAAACTTTTAAACATCGCATCATCTCTCGACAATGTGAGTTCTCCTGGCCTCCGATATGCCGACATTTGTATCCCCCAGATTTTTCTTTGCGAAAATTTTAAAGAGAGAGAGAGTGCGTGCGCCCATACGTTTCAAGGCCACCAGATAGAACCACCAGTGCACCACCATAAAGAAAATATGCGAAATGAAAAAAAGATGATTAGACGACAAACTTTGACACATTTCATAATGGGTGCTGCAATGAGGGTACACTTATACCAATGTGCTCACTTAGGTGATGCAATTTTCCTTACATCATCTTATGAGATCTACATGTATGTGCTTCAATTCAAAAGTCAAAAGTCAAAACGTATCTCGACAGGGAACACGGATATGCTACATATGAAGTGGTTTTGTACAGACTTCGCATCATGAATGACTCTGGAAGGAGAGGACAATGTGTTATGACACGAATACAAGTCTCAATAATCATTCCAGCCATTTTTACAGTCATTCATGATCATACTCGACTTTTGGCAGACCCTGTAGTTTCAAATCATTTATCTTGCAAGACCAAAGTATAAATGAATTCAGACTACGCTGTGAGGCAGAGTAAAAGGTCTAGAGACACTTCCCACCCAGCAAGAAAAATCCGCGGAACGAACGGATACAGGGAAGATAACCACAAAAAAACCGCGGATTACTTTTAATAAGTCGATACGGTGATAAGAGGATAACAGATATCCACGGATATGCGGGAGATATCCTCTATTTTCCGTGGCAGATGATGAGAAGGATAGTCGATATCCGTGGATAGTGCACGGATATTTGAAGGTCATACCTCACAAGGATATACCGGATGAGTATCCTTAAGATATAATGACGGATATCCGAGTTTGTTAAGTACTAAGTTGCAGCATTAAGTTGTTTTTGAGTACTAAGCAATATATGAGCATAATTTAGGAAGAGTCAGCCTTTTCATTAGATTCAATTGTACTAGGCCTGTTCATTGGGGTGCAATATATCAGTAATTGCAATGGTTGATTATGCTTTGGCGCGAATTTGCGACAGCTTTTCATTCGATATTTTTTAGAGATCTATACAGAAAGCCTACAATTTAGATATAGATTAATTGAAATTCAGCC